>JUFY01032669.1:0-11645 GCA_001855655.1 Leptopilina clavipes
TTCGAAATTTGAAATGGTCGAAATTTAAAAAGCTCGAAATTTTAAAAAATCGAAAATTAAAAAGGTCATAATTTAAAATGATCGACACTTTAAATGGTAGAAAGTCAAAAAGCTCGAAATTTAATTGGGTCGAAACTTGTTTAACTATTAGAGTTTCATCTCTATGTTGTTTGTTGGTATGGCAGATAAAAATTGTGCAGGAATTTTTTAATCTTAAGAAACAATATTAATTTTACAACATTTTTTAGAAAAATTTAACATATGTTTAATATGTACTATGTCAAATCACATAAATTAACAAAAATGATCAGGATTTTAACTATTTGACACCAAAAACTTTTAAATATATTTAAATAAATTATTTGTTTTTAAGATTTAAAATTTCCCGCAGAATTCATATCTGCTATATCGAAAAACAACATAGAGAGAAAACTCTAATTGCTAAAAAAGTTGTGACCTAATTGAATTTCGAGATCTTTGCATTTCGTGTTTTTTAAATTTCGAGCATTTTGATTTTCGATCTTTTCAAATTTCGACATTTTTAAAATTCGATCGTTTTAAATTTCGAGCATTTTAATTTTCGATCTTTTTAAATTTCGACTTAATAATTTTCGATCTTTTTAAATTTCGACTTAATAATATTCTATCAAATTAATTTTCGAACTTTTTAATTTTTGGGAAAAATTGTGCGGGGTATATTTTCGGTTGACGTTTTATTCTTTACTCCTCCATGTGATTTCACCCTAAGTTGCCTTATGAAATCTCACCTTAGAAAACGAAGAGTAAGACAAACTTATGACACTTTCATAGAAAAGAGAGAAAGATGAGATTTGATTTTCCAAAATTCGTGTGACCGTACCCTAAGAATTTATTATGCGTTGGCCTTGACTGCTGTGCAATTTGTCCCTCAGTTTACAACCATATTGGTTTCTCACACCCACCTTGATCTAATTCAACATTTTACGCATGCGTCATGGCGCCACGCGATGCAACACGCGATAGTCTTGCGCAGTGTGATTGGGAGATGCCGATGATTTTTTCGATGTTTGCGTCTGTCGTCTCATGTTGTCTGACCAACTTTGTCTAGTTTTGGAGTTGACCACTTTAGTGGAACAAAGTTAAAAAGAATAAAAAAAAAGTTTTCCCGGATTCAATGAGTTGGTCAATTATTTTATTCTGAGTCAATCGTAGCTTGTAGTTTTAAATATTAACATTCAATTTAATTATTAAAATAGTTTTAAGTGATTTATTCCTATCAATGTGACACCTCAATCCGGTATTTTCAGAATTCATAGCAAATAGTTAACTGTTAAAATTGTGTCTAAAAGCGATTCGAAATTTCATTCAATTTGTAATTACACAGACGAAAAATGAAATTAGAAGTAGAATATTTATCACAGGAGCATCTCACTGGCTTTGAAAATTATAAAGTAAGTAATCACTAATTTAATAGTGTTTTCAGTTTTATGATAATGTATATAACCTCAAAAATTTCAAAAATTTTATTAAGATATATAATTTTTCAGAAAATCTTAATCATTTACATTGTTTTGACATCTTTTTTTACTGAAAATTAAAAGAGACGTTTTGAATTCGACTAAAATATGAATATTGTTACTAAATTAATCCTTATTTTTTTTTAAATATGTGCATATTTTTTTTACTATAAAGTTTCAATTTTGGGAAGAATTTAAAAAAATCAATTTTTGTCAATAAAAATTGCTGATTAGGTGTTTCAAAATTTATCTTTACTATTCTTAAAATATTTTGACTATTTATTAGCCTCTTGAATGTCCTATATATCCAAATAGATGTAAATAATATGAAAATTACGATATTTTTAAAAAATTAGTTTAAAAATTTTTCACCTTTTTTAAATTGTTTTTTTTCTTTTTCACTTATCTTTTGAAAATTTTTTCAATTTTACTGTTCTACAGAACGTTATTTACATGAAAGTTCATCTTTTCTAACATTTTTGCACAAATTTTCAAATTATTTGGGTAACAGTTATAATGATTAGTAATTGATTTTGTTTAAATTTATTGGATTATAACAACAAATCATAATTATATATTTTCAAAATAAATTATAACACTAAAAAATATTTTTTACAGTATAGTTGTATGGACACTAGTCCTATTAGCATTTACATCACCCATCCGTTTTGGAACAAAGTCGTTCAGGTAAATGAGATAATTTATATTTTACTGTGTGTATTTTAATAATAGATTTAATTGCTTTTAAGTTTCTGTAGCATTTACTTAATCTAAAACTATCATAGCTTTCTTTTTATACTTAATAGTTTAGTTTATAATATACTTTATAGTTTTTTAATTTACAGTAATTATCATAATTTTTTATTTTGTAAAAATTTATGATAACGAACGTTAAAGTAGATTTTGTAATTTTTTTGTTGAGTAAGATTGCCACCCAAGAGTGAATATAATTTGATTTATCTTCCTTATTATTTTTTTCAACTTCTTTATATAAAAAAAATTATGTTTACAGTTTTAATGGAAAACACTATACTTGTGAGAAACAATATTTAAAAAAATAATAATATTAAAAATTATTACTTAGCTGGTGTCTTATTTAAAGAAACTTGTATTTCAGTAGCTTATCGCTAGTGATTATTTTCAGGCACTCATGTATATCGCATTTTTTCAACTTTTCTTTAAACATTGTATTACCTATTTCTTCATAAAAAACAAATTTTTAATATATTTATAAAATTTTATACTTTTAAAATTATTTTTATACTGTTACTACTACTACTAATTGTAATAATAATAAAATACAATCGACTGTTGCTGTTCGTAATCAAAGCATTCAAAAAATTTCAGTGTAGTTTTTATTAATTTTTTTTTGGCTCACAGATTACAAAATCGAGATCAAAATGGACGATTTGGAAGTTTACAGCTGTCAAATTAGCAAAAAACAGTAGTAAATGATCATTAATTTTGTTTCTTTATAGCTAGTAATAATAACACATAAGACACTGAAAAAAAGATTTCTTGACTGACACATTACGCTAGTGTATTTTTTTAAGTATTTTTTTTGTACTGAATCCGAATCCAAAGTCAGAATAGAATAGTCAAATTGGCTCGAATTTTTTAGATAACTTCAAAATCACGAATTAGAGTCATAAAAGAAAAAGTATTTTACCGAGACACTACGATAGTGCATTTTAATGTATTTTTTCCCTCTAAATTCGAATCTGAAGTCTAAATTGTGAAAAAAATTAGTTTTTAAAATTTACTTTCGAGTTAGACTTATTTTTGAAATTTTTGTCAATTCAATTCTTGAGAATTTCTTTAATTGAAAAATTGATTTATCTTTTGGACTCAACAATTTTCAAAGTATTTACCTTAGTTACCATTTTTTAAAAGTGACTACAAATTTTTTTGACCATTTCAACTGGAAAATTTGCCGAAAATTGGGAATTCGAATAATTTTCATATTAGACTTGGAAAAAGAATTTTAAAATTTTTCTGAAAATATTTCCTAGTGAATGGATATCTTGAAAATTTGTCTTAGTTCAATACGGAAATATACTAAATAATATTTCTTGAAAATATTCTTATGAATTTCAAACTTTTGTATACGCTGTTTCAAAAAGATTGAAGTCCTGGGTTATTCAAAACTTTTTTCAAATTATGGAAATTTGGTATTTTTTTATATTTCGATTTAATAAAAATTACTTAAGGCAATGTATTTTTGATAAAGCAACATTTTTATAAGTAAAAAAATAATGTTTTGTATAAAATTTGTTTAATTTTTCTTATAAATTTTATACGTGAGCAGATCTCGAAACGAGTATAATTAAGGAATTTCCTATGAAAACCGAAATCAATGACACGGACTTCTTTGTCCTTCTTGTAATCAATAGCGATTATGGTGTTAAATAAGTATATAAATTTATAATTAAAATTTTTATATAATTATGTTTCAACATATTTGCTTTAATAAATTTGAAAAATTTTTTATCTTTCAGTTATAACTTTTTTCTTACTAACAATAGAGATAAAAGTTGTGAATGTTACTTATGTGGGAAATGCTAAACTTTAAGAAAAAAATTATTGCAAATTGAAATGATTAATCATTAATTAATTTATTTCAAAAATAAAATTTGTTTATAACTTTTGAACCTGTCATCCCTTATTTCTAAAGCTGAAAAAATCACTGATGTTACTTAACATATAATAAAGCAGTATCGTAAATTACACAATGGCATATTTTTTGTTTTCTAGAAAAAAAAATTTTGAATTTTTTAATACATGAGCATGGCGCACCCGCTGCTCAACAGAATACTATCCGGCGCGACAAAAGATTATATTTTTATTATTTCGTATATGTGACGCTCCGCGACAAAATATACCTTAGCTCCAAAAAATTTTAGGTTATGTTTCTGATTTTTGGAGTGAAAATATACAAAGAGGATCAACTTTTAATAAAAATTATTGATGTTTAATTATTTATTACAGCCAAACTATGCAATTAAAACTATTTTTGATTTTACCTAATTAAAAAGGAACAATTTATTAAGGTAAAACTATCACTTAACATAACCCAAAATTTTCTGGAGCTAAGGTACCTTTTGTCGCGGAGCGTCACATATAACCTATAAATTGTTGTCACGATAGGTCCCTTCTTTCGTGGAGCTTCACATATTATGGAACTTAAAAATTTTAGTTCTAAAAAAATTAAAATTTTACTACACGTTTATAATTTTTCAAGTCCTATACTTTAATATATGGGAATATAATTGTATATTATAATTATTTTAAAAAAGTAAAAAAATTTTAAATTAACTCATATTAAAAGTTAAAATTGTTTTGTTAAATAATTTTAACATTTTAGAGTTTACCATAGGTATTAAAAATAAAAGCAAATTTAATAAAACTTGTTTCACTATATACTTTAATCTTTGTAACTAAATAATACTCTGAACATGAAAAAAACTGATCGTTTCATAGGTTTTATATAGAGTGTTGCGTTTCGTTCTTTCAGAGCAACGAGAGTTCTAATGAAAAAAGTACCCATACTTTTGTTTATCAATCGAACGCACATACGAATTTCTGTTTCACACTGAAAAATCCAACATCTGCACATCTCTGTAACGAAAAAAATATTTGCACAACATTTAAAAATTAAATAAAACAATTTTTTTCCAGTTATTGGATTTGTTAAAATTTATTAAAGTTTTTTATTTCGAAATTTTTCATTCATTTTTTAAATGAAAAAATTCAAATTTTTACCTTGGGAAGTTTTTTAATTAAAGCAATGTTCTATTTTTCAACTTTATAACAAACTTAATTTTTTATGACTTTCACATAATTTAAGAAACTCAATTTTTACTTTTCTATAAAAAATTCTATTTTTTTATAACATCTTTGTGATATAGTAACTATCTTATTTTTCTACCATTTTAATTTTTAGATTAAAAACTACTACACTGTGAAAAAATTAAAATTAAATAAAAATGTCTTTTAAAATATTAATATTTATAGAGTTTTTATTGTGCATTTTGTTACAACTTGACAAATTTCTGTTCAAAAAAAATTCGTAATAAGTTTTTCAAAATTAATAATCCTCAGATGAATAGAATTAGGATTTAGATACTTATTCAAATAATTAATTACGAATTAGTTAATTTAATAATTTTCCAACTATTAGTGAAATATTGGTTTATTTTCGATATATTTTTGTGTTTTTAATTTAAAATCATGAAATAGTAATAACTGTTCATTTATATTTTTAAGAGAATCAATCGGTAATATATATTTCTGTGAGAAATATCGAAGTCAGTGACCAGAAAGGGCAAGAGAAAGAAGAAATGTCAAAGAGCAAAAGGTGAAAATAGAAATATCAGAGGTAATAATTGCTTGGAGCTCGTTAACGCTTTGATTAGTGCGCTTTGGTTTCGAGACTGAGACGCTCCGGAGACGATCAAAGTTCTCTACTATGCCACTTCACGCCTTTTGAATCTTCTTAATAAAGCTCCGCCTTCAGTTTTAATGAAGTAATTATGTAGCAGGATCCGAGCAAGAAACCAGCCGTCACGCGCACTGCCTCCGTGAAGTTTTCATCAAGGATGCATGCTGAGCCCAACTCAATTTAAATTGGTCACCATTTTTTTCCTGATTGAACGTTAACATTTCACTCGCAAATAAATCATTTCCTTCTTGTGAAAATAAATTTTCTTTCCAATTTTAGATATAATTCTGATTAAATATTTGTTTCTTGAAAACAAAAAAGCAGACGTGAAAATTGTATTTTAGGAAAAATATTTCTCCATACAATAATGTACTCAAGCCGAAAGAATAAAGGATAATACGTTGTCGTATGGAATTCAACTTCATTATTCATTAAAGCCTTCGTACCTCAAAGGTAAACTAAGGTTCCTTTTAGTTTAGCATTTGCAGACTGAAAAGGGAAGAAAACTATGAATATACCTCACATTTATACAGTGCGGTGGAAGTATAATTATATCCTAAAATAAATTAGCGACTATTTGCAGCCTCGGGTCCTTTATTTTAGAGGCGGAATTTTCACTCCCCTTGAACTTTCCACGACTCCTTCATTTTACGTCGGCTCTGCCACCTAATTCGAACCCTTTTCTAACCTTATACGCGATAGTTGAGCTTAACGCCTAGGGCTCAGTGCCGAGTGGCATCGTTAATTAGAAAGGAACAGAAAATTGTGAAACACTGATGCGACAGAACAATCCACAAAGACAGTGGAAAAATTGAAATCTCAAATCCAATCAAGTTCTTTATCAATCTCCTTTCATCAACGGCTTATAGTTTCCAATATAAAGCCCCGTGACTTAACTATACAATTGCTGGTTCGCAATTCTCAGCGGCTCTATAGATGCAATTGTTTCTTTTTTATTGAAAATTTGCTTATAGACTAATTAATATTATTATTCATGCATTCATTTACATTTGTCACTTTTTAAAGCGAAATTAACTTTTATTTATTCACAATTTCAATTACTCTGAAATTTCTAATTAGTATATGTAGGTACATTTTGTATATTCATTATTTTGAAAAAATTATCGATAATACAGTTAACTCGTAATTAGACTTGTTAGTAAAATTGTAATTGAACTGGAAGAGACGAGTAATCTCTCAAGTCCTAATTGGTTGTCTTCCAGGTTTACATTGTTAAGGATTGCATGCTCGACTTAATTTGGTAGGACTTCTAATTCTAATAGTTCCTCTTCGTGGTGCGTTTATTCTCCGATAAGATTAACAGTATGGACTGTTAAAATTTTGCATGTGATAAAAAAATTTTTGTATTTTACTACAGAATATTATTTATTTTTTTTATTATTTGCAAGTTAAAATAAAAATTACGCACAAATCTTTTTCCAGAAGGTAAAAAGCTACTAAGCTAAAAAAAGGTATTTATGTGCTGTTTTACAGAGCAATAAAGTTGCAAAATAGGCAAGAATCGGGATTGAAACATTAAAACTCAATTATGTTTAGGACAAAGTCGCGGAAACCCCTCACTCGTAAAAAGTCTAACTTTTATTTCTTTCACACGTCCTGAAAGTTGGTTTCAACAGTGTTTTCACTTGTGCATTTTCATGCAGTGACTATAAAAACTAGTCAATAAAACGAATGTAGATCGTAAAGTGAGGTGTAAAAAATTATAAAAAAAAGCGTTTACTGTATAAATATACGTGCACATGTGATGTACGCGGGAATTCGGAAAGTTCATTCATTCTTCAGCAGGGATTCGCAAATATTGCCATCGCGCGAAAGCCTAACTTTCTGGAAAACAAGACTACCTTCAAAACCACCCTCAGCCACCCTTTAACTTTCAACCCTATATTGCGAGAGCAGCCCTACTCACCGTTCAAGTTTCATTGCGTTTCGATCACAGTCGAAGCAAACTGACATGAATGTGCACGTGTTTTCTTGCACGCGGTGAAGAATGGCAGAGAGAAAGAGAAAGGTGAACAGAGTAAAGGTACTGGAGTAGAAGCTGTAGAGAGAATCACCATGGCAACAGCTTCGTGGATTCCATTTACCTATCGCTATGGAAACCTGGGGGCTGCCATTTACCTATCGCTATGGAAACCTGGGGTGCTGCTCAAAGTTGATGAGAAAGAGAGAGAGAGAGCGAGAGAGAGAAGGACACAAAAGTGAAGAAAAAGAAAGTGGAAAATGAAAGAGTTGTTCTAGGTGAAGAAAAAAGTTGACACAATGGCCAACGTGGAAAAATTTATGGATCAATTGTTGAACCAAACGTTACAAATTAAAAATAAAATCAACAACCCACACAACACGATATCTTCCTAGAAGCTTCCAGGAAGCTTCCTTGGAAGATCGGTGAGGCTCGGATGGAAGCTTCCATTGGAAGCTCAAGGGAATCTTCCACAGGAATCTTAAAGGAAGTTTCCCTGGAACCTTAAGGGAAGCTTCCAGTAAAATGTTCATTTTTTCATTATTCTGGATGAAAGGAAATTTACCCTTTATTCTATAAAAATAGATAAAATTCTGATAAATACTTGAAAAAATCTTTAAAATTTTTAAAGTGAAGCTTCCACTGGAAGATTTGGGGAAGCTTCCCTAAAGCTTCCTTGAAATCTTCCCTCGAGATTCCTTGGAAGCTTCCCTTAAGGTTCCATGGAAGCTTCCCTTGAGATTCCGGTGGAAGGTTCCCTAGCTTCCGATGGAAGCTTCCTTAAGGCAGACATTTAAAGCATTCCATCCGAGCCTTATCCATCTTCCAAGGAAGCTTCCTGGAAGCTTCCAGGAAGATATCGTGCTGTATGGGAAATTATCAATAATCTAATCAAAACAATTGGATTAATGAATCAGCGGTTATAGTTATACCTTCTTAACTAGTAATTTATTTTGCGTAAATAAGCAGTTAAATTGCACTAACAAGTAAATAATAATGAACTACATTCTTAGTTCTTATAACTAGTAGTTGATCCTCTGATCAACTTATCCTTCTATGATATTAAATAATAAAGCAGAATTAAATGTATTCGAAAACCTATTAAATTAAGCAGAGTAGTTAAAGATTTGTTAAAAACATTAGCGAAAAAAACCTGGTCTCAAAATGAGCCTGGTTCGACTCATTTTGAGTTCTGGTGGAAATGAGCCTCATCCGGCCCATTTTGAGTTTACAATAAAATCACAATTACAGCCGAATAACAAAAAATAATTTACATAAGTATGAATTATAATTTTTTTTTTTAATTAAAAAACACATTGCACTGGAAAAAAATTTGATATTTCAAGCCGATTTATTGCATTTATGAAAAATGAAAATGAAAATAAAATTTTCAGGTTAGAAACTTGTGAATTGACATAGGCATGAATGCCAACCATGTAAACCATAAAATCTAGAATTGCAAAATAATCTAACCTATCCTGACATTTTTCTCATTTCGAGCCATCTGAAGTTGCCATTTACTCATTTTGAGACCGATCTCAAAATGAGTTGCAAAAGAAATGAACCCTGGTTTTTTCTGTGTATGAATGGAATCATTGTATTCAAGGTTGCTTCCACACCTGAGCAGGTGAAAAGGGGACATTTTACGACCACTGAAAAGACTCATGCTAAAGGGCACGCGGATTGTGGGGGCGCCCAACATCTTGTAGTACGACAAATCATCGCAATAGGAGAAGAAGGAAGGTAAATTGGAAAGAAGAGAAAAGGCTAACAAGAGCAATGTACATTTAAAAACATCTCTCTGCTCTGCAGAAGGAAACCGAGAAGGTCGGAATAAAAAAAAGAGATCGTAACCATGAAAAAGTTTCAGCAGACCGTCATGGACTGGAGGAGAATAACCTCTGACAGTTCAAAAAGCATTTAAATGGCAAGAATTTGAGTAATTAATTTGAAATAGTTAAAAGAAATTTCAATCATTTACTTTAAGTTTAGGTTAACTAGTACACTAGTGTTCAAAAGAATGAATTTCATTCGATCTCCAAAAGAAGTTTTTAAATCACACACGTGCTTCCTTCTACCTAGGGTAGGAAGAAAAAATAATAAACAAAATAAAAAACATGTTTTATAACCCCACAGAATAAAAAAATATTTCTAGACTATAAGAATACTCTCGAATCTTTTTTACTATTAATTGTAGTGTAAGAAGAACATCATTTAATAGTATAGTAGTATAGTATTGATATTAAATAATAATTAACTTTTTGCCAAAAGATTAATTATTAATTCAATAATTTAACTAATGGTAATGTAATTAATAACATTCATAAAAGTCTATTTCAAACACGAATTACTTTTTACAAAGACGGTTCTGCACAAAATGCGAAACGAGAGAATATGACCTGTTTTGCAGGCAGATTTTTTTTGTAATTCTCTAGAAATTGAAGTTTTTAAATATTCGAATTTTTCTCTTTGACAGTCATTTCACATTACTCCAATTATTCACGTAGATTACGTATGGGTATTAATAAAAGTGAGTTAGTGAAATGAAAACCGAACTAAAATATTACTGACAATCGCTGCAAAATTGCTGGAAATAGATCTTTTGGTATATATATCAATATACAAATACTGACATTTCTTTTTTGTTTTACGAGCCACATAACAAATCTCCAATATATTGTGTAGTTCAATTTGTAATTATCTAAACTTAAATTCCTAATTACGGTTATTAATTACTTTCCCGTTGTTTATTTCCCTTATTAACCCACGGAGCATAGAGTCTGTGTGACCCTGTCCTCATGATAAATTTTAAATAACTTTTGGTTTAAAAAATTTGAGATCCTGTTACCCGCAAATTATAGCTTCGGTTCTTGAAGACATTAAAATGCACCCCGTGTAAAATGCTTCCTAAATAGCACAACATCTGAGCCCAATATTGTGTCCATATTGCGTAGTAATATTGCCAATATTGCCAAGCAATTTTGAGGCAATATTGCCTTAACATTGATTATGTCCGCCTTGTGGCAATATTGCCAAGCAATGTTGACGCAACATTTCCAGGCAATATTGATGCAATATTGCAAGGAAATTTTAAGGTAACATTGCCTCGTCATATTAAAAATATTATAATATAATAATTATTATAATAATATATATTAGATTTATATATTGTATTGTTATAATATTATAATAATTATTATATTATAATATTTTTTAATATGACGAGGCAATGTTACCTCAATATTTCTTCGCAATATTGCATCAATATTGCCTAGAAATGTTGCGTCAACATTGCTTGGCAATATTGCTACAAGGCGGACATAATAAATGTCGAGGCAATATTGCCTTAACATTACCAGGAAATATTGTCAATATTGACACAATATTGAGTTCAAATGTTGTGCTATTTGGGTAGATTCACCCCTACTGAAAATTTTCATATGAATTCCTATCTAGAATCCTATATAAAATCCTAGGTTGATTATAGGTATCCATATAGGATCCTATAAAAAACCATATATGAAATTAAGACATGATTTTGTGTATGAATTCATATAGGAATTTGCGTTTATGCTTCTACATAGGAATCCATGTGGATTCCTATGTGAGAATACATATTTAGGAATTTACATGGAATTTCACATAGTATTTTATTAAGGATATGATATAGGATTTCATATAAGATTTTATATGAGATTTCATATGAGATTTCATATATAATTTTATA
>JUFY01032676.1:7761-32187 GCA_001855655.1 Leptopilina clavipes
CCCCCATTGTCTACCTGTGTTCATTCAAGAGCGTCAATATGGTTAAGAAAATACAGGATCAAAAATGGCCATATTTGATAATATTTCAGTATATACTTGCCAGAAAAACCCATGGATCAAAACGTTGCAAAATGATACCGCTTTTTGGATCAATTTGTAGAATGATCCAGAAAAGCAGTATTATTTTGCAACGTTTTGATCCCTTTAGGTTTTCTGCGTGATAAAAAAAAGTGACAAACGCAAAAGCTGTAATATATTAAGAAAAAGCACAGGCAGCAAAAAAATTACAATCTACAATTAATTACAAAGCACCAAATGCTTCCAATTAAATTAATTGAGTCAATGAACCCAATTTAACGGACATCTTGGTGTACCTCGATTTAGGATATACGACTTTAAATTAAATTAGATAAATGAGAGAACAATTCGTATTATTCGTTAGGCATCTTTCACCAAAGGTACATAAAAAATGTATAAAAAAGATTTATCAAACAAAACAAAAGAAACAAATAGTGCGAAATGTTGACAGATCAAGTGGAGAATAGAGTATATATAGAAGAAAAAGTCAATAATTGTCTTGTAAAGCAATATGCATATATAGGTACCTAAGTGGTTGTAGGTTGATCAAATTGGCTTATATACTCAATTGCGTCAAGTGTCTTTAAAGATATATTTACAAAGGTAAACAAAAGTCTAGAGTCTTTCCCTCTGAAGATATATTAAATTCCAAGAGGCTCATGTTAGTATACATATATATTTGGGCATGGAGTAAAATTTCTCGTATTATACCAACACGTTTTCATCTCATTGACAATAATGAATGAACACACCCACGCGACATGTCGATAGGTCGTTAGCACACTGGGTATCTATGTTCGATTAGTAAACGGGCGGAAAATGCAATGAAATTGGGCGCAAGGCCATTCGCATTCCGTTTCCGTGCCAGACCCGATGGCAAGTTGCGTTCGTTGACCGTTCCTGGCACGATTGCCGAGCTTTCACCACCAATTTCTATACGGCTCTATACTGTCTATATGTGCCGCTGTCTCTGCACTTTTGCTAATTGATTTATTCATTCAATACATTGCAAAAAATATATATTTATGTATATAATAAAACCTGACGATAAAAATAGAGAAAAAGAGTAAGTCAGTGTCGCTGTTGAAGCGCCAATGACACAAAAATGTACATAAATGCATAAATAAAAAACTCACCGAAAGGGCAGTTTCCAACTGAAGTAGGGCGAAACCAAATAGGCAGTTCTCAATCCGTAGAGAAAGATTCTGAAAAAAAAATTCCCAATGTTCATTCGAAGTGCTTAAATATAATAATTACTATTTTATTAACAATATAATTGGCCACATATAACTAAAAGTCAGAAGTCACTTTCAATGGGTCACTCCTACTTATACCCTGTCCAGTCCATCTCGTTTGCGAGCGAATTTCCATGCCCTCTAGGCGGAAATTTACACAAATATTGGCGCGAAATTTAAATTTTTTATTTTTTCCTGTCTAATTTTATTACATCGTTCAAGTATATATGAACTTTTAGCGATTTATTCATTCAAGTATATTAAAAAATGTTGATATTAATATTATAAATACAGGAGAAAAAGAGTATATATAAAAATATAAAACTGATGCGAGAAACTTTCATAGAACATGCTTTGTATAAAGGATTTACTCCATTATTTGCAGACATTTCCTCGTCGTCTGCTTTTGTCCCGGAAACCCATCGATATTTCTCACTTCATCCTCACGAACGGTTAAGATCGTCATCTCATCGATTTAACACAAGAAAACGAGGGCAGAACCGCAAAGCGGAAGATTACAAGGCTTTTGCTTTGAGCGACAACGATACTTGCGGAAAAAGGGAAATGAAGTTTGTTTATTAAACCAGAATTCATTTTAGATATTCGATCCAAATTTCTTTTTTTCGATTCACATATATTGCAATTTTCTGCACCATGTGGAAATTTCAATTCAGGGTCTAAAAATTCTACAATAGGGTAAAAATTATTTTTTACTATCAAGAGTTAGTACTTAAGGCGATAATGACTGAAAGCATTTAAGAAAATTTAGATACGAGAGGGTTCAAGAAGGGTTTTTACTCTTCCTATTCAGACAAAAATTTCCACTTGAGAGAATTTTTTCCCCCTCTTTAAATTATCTAACATATGATGACAAATACCGCATCATATATCTATAGAAGACTCCAACTAACACATTTATCCAGTTTCATAGCCTCCTACACCGAAATTATTGCATTTTCAGTTTGTCATCCACGCCCATTTGCTTCCGGTACACGCGTTAGGAATAGAGGAGAGTTACTGCAAAGAGCAAGAGATATACATCACTTTTCTGACTGCTCTGTTGATTCATGGAAAAGATTACTTTCGTGGTGAATTGATACAATGCGCCCACATGTATCAGTAATGTATCGCTATTTCCAAGTTGAAATTCGAAACGAAGAAGACTATTGTCTTATGTGCAATGGGATATATTAGAAAAATAAGGAATGTTAAGGCAAAAATCTCCCTAAGTTTGAGACCTTTATACACATCCCTTTCCAAATTGAAAATCAACAATAATCCATCATTTTTATTGCGTCCATTAATTCTCACACTGATAACTGTGTATTAGGATCTCCTAATACACAGTTATTAAAAAAAAAAACCCCCGAATAAAAATGTAGTTTATGTTAACAAATAAAAATAATTTTACCTTAATAAATAGTTCCTTTTTATGTAGGTGAAATAAAAAATAGTTTTTATTGAATATTTCAGATGTAATGGAGACAAACAAAAAATCAAAAACCTAAAATTTTTTGATTCTAAGGAACCTTTTGTCGTGGAACATCACAAATTGAATAATAATAAAAATTCCCAAGTAACTTGTATTTCAGAGGAACGATATGATTTATTGGATATGGAAATTCTTGATGTGTATATATAATTTACAATAAGATGCAAAGCACGCACGTGCGTGCGATGGAACGCGCTCAATGTATGGATATGCATCTGAGATTCTTTTGCATATACAAGACCAATTAGCCGTTCTAGCACCAAGGAGAACTGTACACTGTCAGTCCAGTTACTCCTATGTATATATAGTAAAAGAGCCATTGTTCCCATGGGATTAACGAAACTTCAAAAGACCCAGTCATTCACGATCGACTAATTACATTCACACCTCCTTTCCTTTTTCCTCTCTCGCTCCCCCGGATGAGTTCTCTCGACCTCTTTTCCTTTTTTTTTTTTGTAAACTTAAATCAAGCTGAATGCCTCATCTGCGAAACTCCGATGTGCACTTTTCCTTTTTTTTTTCTTCTTTAATGCAACGAGCGCAGAAAAGGGTTTTAAAGCTAAGCTTGAGGCGTGCACTTTTAAATTAGCAATGAATGACTTACTGAAAAAGCTTCTTTTCGTAACTTTTTCAGCTACTTTAACGGCAAACATTTTCACAAGATTTTCCCAACTTCTCATGAAATGACTATTACATAAGAATATCCGTAGGGATAAAATATAAACCATCAAGATTTAAAAAATTCAAAATTGTGACCCATTTTTTTCATCCGCAAAACAAAAAATCTAATTCGATATCTTTATCTTAAAGATCTTGATTTAAGGATAAGGACAATTTTGGTGTTATTACGAAAGTCAGATTAAACTGTACGAGTTAATTATGCCAGAGAACATAATGAAGAAAGTCAATGACTATACGGTTTGCCATTGTCTTAACGTTCGTTCACGTCCTACTGCCCTTAAGGCTCACTTGCAAAGACGTCCCAAGAGTGTTAAGAGAACCGCTCTCTGCTTTAACCTTCTCCTTAAATTCAGAAGATCTTTATAACACACTTCAGAATACACGAGAATATCTTGGATGATATCTTTCGGAAATTTGAAAACTTTTCCTCACATTTCGCGGCAATCTTTCATATATTTAAAATTCGTTATCAACTTATTGCTCTACATAATGACCAAAAATATCAAATAATTTTCAATCATAAAAAAAATCAGAGAAACTTATTACATGTATTATTATTAATTATTAATATATTTAATAAGTGGCGAACAATTTTGAAAAAAAGAATTCCCCTAGTAACCTTCACACTTTCAGTTCCATTTTTCCGCGTTACAACAAAAAAACCTTTTTTTCTTATCCACTCGGTTTATTTTCATTACTGCCCTAAATCCCCAATTTTTAAACGCTTTCTTTTTTCTTCTCCCTTTTCATACATACAGTCTCCATTTCTCTTTCTATTGTGCAACGTTTCATTTATTATCTACAAATCAATATTATTAATAGACTTTGTCGAATTTTCAGAATTTATTCTCATTCCCCGAAGAAAGATTAATTTCCAATCTGATTCTTTTCTATTAAAGCACACATAATTCATACACCAATATAACATTTCCGTTGCACCTTATCAATTTGACAATTATTAATAATTCGACAGTCTGCTTATTTATTTCGAAAAGAAAGATTGAAAAAGAAGGAAATACAAAGATTCAATTAGGCAATCAAAAGCATTATTTGGGATTTAAAATATTTGTTGGCTGCTTGAGAGAGAAAATTGGAATAATCGTTAATGGAAATGACGTCATTGTCTTGGTGTCGTTATTCCAGGTCAACACGAAATTACGACTAGTCGAGGGAACCAATTAAGTTCCAATTAACGAAATACAGACTTGATTCGTTCGGTATAAGTCGATACAGATCGTATATACTATTATACCACGTGACACATCCACATCAAATGGTCAATTTTCCGAATTGTTCGGAACAATTTCGATTGGAAATCGAAATCAGATCACGTATTTAACCTTCGGATATGGTGAATATCCTTTAGGGGGATCAACTAAACCCTTGGGTGTCGTGAATACAATTCTGGAATGATATTTCCGTTATGTGTCTCTAACGGGTCTCATTACACACGAAAATCAGAATTTACACATTCTATTTATTGCAGAAGGAATCAAATAAAAGGTACATTTCAAACTGATGAAATGTTGATTCAGTTTCTTGTTTTATAACGACAATTAACACTGCTGTCCAAAGTAAAAACCTAGTAAGTCGCATTTGCCATAAGAGCGAGCGTCCCTTAGCTTTGTTATTCGACTTTCGCTCTTATGGCAAATGCGACTTACTAGGTTTTCACTTTGGACAGCAGAACAGTCATTGGATAAAATTTTAAAATTGATTTCTCTATATACTTCATAACGCATTAAGTGATTACAATTCCAGAACACCTGATGTTAAATCTTAATACCGGGAATGAAATTGATTGAAATCTATTTAGAACCATTATTATCAATAATTAAAATTACATCAATGAATTTTTTTGCTGACAATATTAATTGTTAAAACTTAATAAAATTGCCATACAATTCATTCAAAATTGAAATTTACTATTGCATAAAGCATATATTGTACATATAACATTGAACAATTTACTTTGAAAATGAAAAACAAACAAAATATTAAATCATGTATAAAGTTAACAGGAAATGTGGAAAAAAGTGTATTAACGCTTAAAGGCTTTTGAATAATTGGTTTGCGTAAGCTTTTCAAGTAGAATATCGATTAGTTTACATTGTATGTCTATTAATCGACATCAAGTTTGATAAAATAATATCCAAACTGAAATTAATGAAAATAATCGAAAATTGTATTAGTGAAAAAAATTCTACATTTTGAAAATCCGAAGATCCGAAAAATCCGAAATCCGAACGAAGATAATATTTTATTTTTCAATTTTCATGAATAAGCAATATTTCTTTTTCTATACTGTGAAATTAGAGAACTCAATATGGAGAATAACAACTATATATACAATATAGGGGAACACACTTTTTAGAAAATTGGAAAACTTTGCGAAAAGTTGTCTCATCAAAAGTCTAAGAATCGATTGAGAACAATGAGAATCGAGAGAAATTTCTTGGAAATTGAGGGAGGGATAAAAAAAACTTGTGACAGAATAAAATTTTTATGGAAAACTCATGAACATAATAATAATTATTATTATTAATAATAATTATTATTATTACTATTATTATTATTATTATTTTTATTATTATTATTAAATTTTAATTGAAAAGATTCTCTTCCAGGATGAGAAAATATTTTTTCTAGTGATTCAATGAGTATACGCACAGAAAATTTTTATGAGAATCAAATATTTACCCTCATCGCAATTGAACGAATCATCAATGTAATTAAAGAAAATACCGCCACTAAGAATTAATAGCTGATAGGAAGTAATGACTCTACGTTACTTAACGAAATTATCAAGAATACTTTACAACAGAAACCAAGAGTAATAAAATGTCACTAAAGCGACACTTTTAGCGAGCACTTTTTATGCCGAAAGGCCAAGTGCCATAAAAAAAGTCAAACTAGCGGTCGCTTTTTAAAAGCCATCCCACAATGAAGACATATAATTTCGAAAGGAAAATATTTTCTCTTTAACAATACTAAATGGTGTACATTATGTAATATTGAACCAACAGGAATGCAAAAACGTTATTATTACATTAGTAATAATAATAATAATAATTTCATTATTATTAAAAATATAATTATATTTACTACAATAACTAATATTGACTCTCGATGGGTAACTGCTACTTATATCATGTCCACTCCATCTCGTTTGCGAGTGAATTTCCATGCCATCTAGGCGGAAATTTACAGCATTATACTGGCGCGAAATTCAAATTTAATAAAAAAAGAAAGTGAACTGATAAAATTAATACGACTACAAAATTGCGAAACCTTATTGGTTATCACTCTTTCCAATATAAATTTTATTGGCTACGGAAATATTCTTCTTCTTAATCAAAAAAATTCTCTGAAAATTTCAAATAGTGCGAAAACTAAATTTGATTAAATCGAATCGAAGGAAGTCGAAATTGAGAAGGAGAAGAAGGACTCTTGAGTCGTATCGCCCCCGAATCAAATTGTGAACAGCAACCGGATTGCCAGTAGTAGTCCTATGGTGTGGTCGAGTCGAGGTAAAACCGAGGGGTTGGTTTCGTATTGATTGTACGTAGGATGATTCATGGGCTCTTTCCACCTCCACCTCAAGCAATATTCTAAGCGACCCCATCGAGCTGCAAGCTTACATTGTCAGGGAGGGGAGGGGTACTGATACCCCCCTGTAAAAAAAGGGGGACATATCAGTCAACGACAGACGGCAAGCCAGATTTCGCATTTTCTATACAGAAATCCATAATATAAGAGAAGATTGTAAATAGAAAAAAAGGAAAGAAAAAGGGTTTTGACAAAATCTATTGAAAAATAAAATTAAACTCAAGAGAATTTTTAATCTCCTAATGGCGCAGTTTTGGAAAAATGCACAGGGTCTCACAGACCTAGTGTGCACCGTGTAGACAAAAAAATTAGTTGTCTCCTCCAAGTCAAGGAAATACAATCAATTTTTTAAAAACTAAATTTTCAGATTGATTACGTAAATCGAAATTATTCACTTTTTACAAATTAAAAAGCAGAAACAAATTCAAAGTGAAATTTCAAACAAATTCAATTTAAAGTATTACATGCGTGTACTTTAAATCGAAAGGAATCGATAAATTTAACAGACATGCGTGTGTACGGAATATGAATAGGCGTACTTGAACATGAACACTATTTTTACATATATATATATAATTTTTACGACGCTTGAAAACTTAAGGTCGTAAAGATATCGCAAGTAAAATCGCATCAGACACAAGACTGTCATTTTAAACCTACGTTCAATGTCATAAATCTTCATGAATAATCTGAAATGCCACTTCGGTGAAAATCAAAATTGCTCACTTTACAATTCAAAGGTGTGGGACGGAAAACAATTTGGAACATTTTTTTCACATAATTACAATAATTACGGTCGAATTCAATGAATATGAATAATAATCATGTTCGGTAATTTTCAACAAGAAGAAAAATGTCAAAATGCACTTAATCATCAAAAAATGGAAGTAATACAAGAAGGAAAATAATTAACGTCATTGTGAGTCGAATGAGTTCGATAACAAAAGTTAATAACACAGGAAACCTAAAGGGATCAAAACATTGCAAAATGATACTGCTTTCTTGGATCATTGTACAAATTGATCCAAAAAGCGGTATCATTTTGCAACGTTTTGATCCTTTTAGGTTTTCTGTGAAGTTATTAAAAATTTTAGCTTTTTACGCAAATATATCGGGGGAAGTATATTACATTATCAAGAAATACTCAAAAGGAAAAGAAATTAGTTTGCTTCTTTGGAGCTTTCCATTGGAGATAAAACGATGAATGAAATATAAGTGCCAAGTTTAATCCCATTAATATAGACCTTTCGGTAGTTCTCTGATTCTTACTGTCGATCCGAGGGCACGCTCAATTGACGAGTCTAATTCACCGTAACTAATATTACAAATGCACTGATCGAATCGACAGGAGATTAATGACTATTATATGCAACAAGAGTTGCAAAAGTAGCAACATATTTCGAACTAAGTTGAAATTTTCCGAAATTCTATAATTTTTAAAAATATGAGAAAATCAGATCCTAAGAATTTAATTCGACAAAGGTATGATGTGATGAATAATTGTTGAATCATTATCAGCTAAAGTGAGTCACAGGGAATAATTTCGGTATTTAGACAATGTGTACACGGATCGTGACACCCGCTTCCGAGAAATTGATTCCCTTATATTATATGTTAGTAATCAGACACCTCATAGATAATTAATTCGTAAATATTCTGCGAAAGAATCGATAGCCAAGAGAGAGAGAAAGAGAGAAAGACGCGGTATAAAAACTCAACCTCCTTATTTCTTTAGACTTACATACACACCTGCCTCTTCTCATTCTTATACATCTATTTTTAAAATGCAACTCCAATACTACAGCTGCTTGCTTCGATAAACAGAAAAGACACCAGAATCATTAAAAAATCTACAAGGTGTCCCAGACACACTTTAATCAAAATCTCATATTGGAGTAAATGATCCTCATTGAAATGATTTTATTTTATTACTTTGTTAGTAGTCAAATCGAGAAAGTTAAAATTTCCTACCTATATTGTAATTTAAATCGATAAGTCTGGAACAAGCGACCAACTACCACTTTTCTCAAATTGTAGCATGAAGTCTAGAAAGTAACCCTTACTTATTGAGTTGGCGTCTGTTAGACGCCACGCAACTTATTTATTGATCACAACTTTTTGCTATGCTCTACATGTTGTACGAATAGTGTATACTTTTAATGATTCCCGCGACCTTTTCCTACTTTTTCAATTGTTTGTTATTTTTTTTTTTAGAAATTGTACTACTCGATTTTAAATTCAACACATGCACCTTAAAAATTAATTAAATTAAATTAAATTAATTAATTAATTTCAAACAAAAGTAACTGGCAGTTGCTTTCAGTAGCATCTGAACAACACACCACCTTTTATAGTTTTTAATGTTTATAGTTATTTATCGATTTTGATGTGTGAGCCAAATTGATATAAACACAAATAAAATTAACACAAAACACTTATATTTATTAAAAACAATTTACTTAAGAAACGGAAAACTGTCACTCCACAAGACAATTTAAAATAAATGATATAATATTAATTCTTGAAAGATGATGAAAAATTAATCGCCTAATGAAAAAAGGTGAAAAATGTAACAAATTATATGAAAATAGCGTGATAAAATTTTCCACAGGTGCAAAAAAAAGAGTGAATAGGTGACAAACTGATCCCTGTAGTTATAAATGACAATTCTTGAAATTATCAATTTATCCAAACTGATTAATTTATTATACACGTATACATATTTGGAAAAAAATATATATACTTGATCCTTGACAAGGGGGTAATAAATAACACAGGGTCTACTATAAAAGTCACTAGACCTATCGAGGTAAACGAGCGATGGAAGCGTTGAAAGAAGTTAAAGAGTACGAGCATGTGTAAAAGAATAAGGAATGAAAAAGAAAGTAGAAACTGAAATAAATCTGCAAAATGGGAGAGATGGTAGAAAAGGGTTATTTTTACAATTCCAGCAATACTCACTCTCGTATTTACCCCATCATATATACGAAAATAGCATCAACAGAACAAAGAATTCAGAATCAAGTGAAGATGTTTTTGGCACAAAGTGTGGCAATATAAGTATACAAGTCGCAAAAACAATCTTCAAACCTTAACGACGAATTTAAAATTTAAAAATCAAAAAAATTTCCCTCTTTCCTAAAAATTCATCACGACCAAGTTTTCACATAAATGCTGCGTGAAACAAAAGTATTTGTCATCATTTGTTCTATACAATGCCAAACAATGACAGATTTCTCAAAAGAAGGTAATTAACACTAGTTTACTAATTACTCCCCAAGTAATTTCTGCAAGTCCTTATGCAACAAACGCTGATGACGCGTTTAGATTACAACGTGAAAGTCCCTCTTTAGAAAAAGGAAAAATATTCAAGTGAATAGTAAATTTTTTCGACTACCAAAAAGTTTTATGCATTAAGGCCATGTCCAAGTCGTTCAAATTTTTCTATTGAACAAATGGAAAAATCGCAACGACTTTGACATGCCCTTAAGTAGAGACGCTAATATATGAATTTGTTGAACATTTTTCGCTCTTTTAGGATTGTATCACAATTTTCAAAAGTTATTTGACCGGTTGGAATTTTTCAAAATTAGGAAAACTTTTACAAGAGTCTATGTGAGAAAATGGTCAAGTTTGTTTAGTTTTGCTTCAACGTCTAATGTTTTCCGA
Source organism: Leptopilina clavipes (assembly GCA_001855655.1). NCBI lineage: Eukaryota > Metazoa > Arthropoda > Insecta > Hymenoptera > Figitidae > Leptopilina > Leptopilina clavipes. Next base: position 18,526 of record JUFY01032676.1, read on the forward strand.
GCAGTATGTTCTTACCTGTTCAGTTCTTTTCACTACTATCTTGAATATACCCAGCCGTTCATTCGCCAGCACATCTGGTCACATCCAAGGCCGGCCAATCAACTTTATAAGGGGCTATGTACGCGTTTCCACGCAATGGTAATATTCAAGGACAGAGTTTGGTTCGATGGGTTATTTATACATATTTCTATTATAGGGCCAAAGGATTTTCAGCTCCAGCATGAAGAAGAAGATGTTATTCAAACAAAACAAAACTTTCCACTCAGTTTTGAATGCCCATCAGGGTAAAGTTTATACAAAATTCAATTTAAAAATTAACACTTTCCAAAGTAACATTAAATTCTATACCGTTTTTTTCGAGATTGTGACTTGTTGATAAAAATCAATCAAGGTCAATTCACGAGTGCGTCATTGGTGAACATCTCGTGGCTTTTGTGGACAGAAGAAAAGACGCCGTGGATGAGTACTCGTGCATCCAAGTGGAACCGGTCGCGAAAAATACGAGGAGAGATCCATTGGATCAAGGATCGAACCGGATCGAGCGATTCCTATTGGCTTATCCAAGCAACTTGATTTTATTCGACATTGTGTCGAAATACGATCAACTCATCCTAAAGCAAATTCCTTTGTTTTCTTGATGACTGGCTAAAATCGAATCACTTGCTTATAAAAATTATGCCTGATAAATGAGAATGTCACGCTCCTCGACAAAAGGTATCTTAGCTCCTAAAAATTGAAGTTTATGTTAAGTTACAGTTTTAGAGTAATAAACAAAATATTAATTAGTTTATTACCTTTCAATCAGATAAAATCAAAATTTGTCTAATCAAGACAATCAATTTAATCCTCTGTGTGTATTTTCACCAAAAAAAAAATCAAAAACATAACCTAAAATATTTAGAAGCTGGTAACTTGCTTTTGTCGCGGAGCGTCACATAAGATTTTTGAAATTGCGTTCAAAATTCAATAGAAAAATCCCAATTTTGCCATCAGTTTATACAAAAATACTGTATACAGAGAGGGAAAATAAATGTCTGAAACTGACACGTAATTCAGCCTAAAAAATCACCTGAATCCAAGACTTTTTTTCACTATATGTATCATCAATTTCGAAAAAAAGTATAGATACCGGTAGTAAATTACCCAATTACTTATTTTATAAATTTCACTTATTTATATATAATGATACGGTATCAAATAGTAAATTGCTCCACTGTCAAATTGAGATGATGCGACTTATTAATCAATTCGTGATTTTTCATCAAAACAGGATGTTAACGAATTTTTTTCCATTTTAATAAAACGAGAATAGAATGATTATAATCATTTTATTCATTTATAATAGCAATTCTCAATTTCAAGAGCGGGAAAAAAATCAGGTATATATAGGTACTCGCGCCGAAACACGCGTAAATCAAATAATAAGCAGTCATCATAAGGAATAGAATTGAATAAAAATATATTCCCAGTGCGTAAACGATTTTTTGTTTGTTTCTTAGTAGCCTAAAGGCATTTGACTATAAAAAACTAAGATGAAAAAACAGACCGAAAATTAATAGGAAGTGTCTAAATGTAATGTCTAAAGTTGAACCGTGTCGGTTCTTCTGAACATATTTCATCAAGTATAGCCACATATGTGTCATTTACATGCTCGTTTGTATCTATTTTAACGTTACCGACGCCACAGAGACCATATATACCATTAATGTCTAAAGAAACATTGTAAGGTCGTACAAAAAACTAAAATCATATATTTAAAACATTGTCATGTCTCAAAAATATATGTTTTATGTCACATTTCAGATCAAAAATAACTAACTTCCAATTACAGTCGAACCTCGATTATCCGAATTTTGTACTTTTTTCGTTATTTATATCCATCGGTACAAAAATCTCATCATAAAAATTAGATCAATATGTGCGAATAACTAAAAAATATACATAAATGCCACCTCAAAAAATAATCGTTTTGAAACATAATTAAAAAAAATATTTGTAATTTCTATTATCCGAATCGAGGTTCCACTGTACCTCTTTTTCATCATTAAAATAAAAACCCTCGGATCGAATTTTTTGTATACAATGTTTCTTGAGACATTCCAGAACGTATATTACATCAAAAGAGAAAATCCTCCAACTAGATATATACAATATATGTAAAATTATTCAACTTTCAATTGAACTTTCAGGTTAAGTTTTGCCTTTTACTTTTGTGACGATCTATGTAAGTGTATACAACACAAAGTTTCGCACTATATGAAGGGCTTCAATCGATCGTAAAATCCTCGACGTTAGTTTCGCGATACTTTCGTTACGATACCATGGTTCCGGTATTCATTGGCTTCAGGTATAGTATTACTGAAAAGGTGGTCAGCGTGCCGATGTGACAGCAAAAGTGTAAACATATATATTTAGAAATCGCGAGAAAATTTTATTTTTCATCTTATATCAAGTTTTTCATCAAGTTTACTCCAGGAATTTTGGAGTAAAACAGACTTGAGAATTTTTTCTTCTTTTTTCTAATTAAAAAGAATAATTTGTAAATGTCTTAAGAAGTTGCGCAATTAGATGACCTTTTGAACAAACCAATATGGAATCGGACCATTCTTTCGATCACTAGAGTGCAAAAACCGTTAATATGGCCGGTTTACCCCACTCTCCCCCAGGATATAAAGACTATTCGTTTTCTGTTTGAAAAAGGACCAACTTCTTTTCTCTAATCTTGTTCACCTTCAAAGATTCTTGGAACGAATATCAGGAGGTGGACTAGACCCGCTAAGTAATGAGTTGCATTCCTTTCGGGCCAAGAATCAAACCGCCATTATTTACTCTCACATCTTATCAAAAACACACATCATATTTGCATATACTCTTCTCTCTCTCTCGTCGCTATTCAAAAACAAATAGAGGAGACTCTTTTAGGAGTGTCTTATCATATTAGCCGGGAAATTATCCATTGATCAGTGAATAAATTTCTGAAACAATTGAATCAAAACAATTTCATCTTCAAGTAACAAATAATGTATACTTTGGAGTATTAAATACGACTGGAAAATTCTGCTGTCCAAAGTAAAAACCTAGTAAGTCGCATTTGCCATAAGAGCGAAAGTCGAATAACAAAGCTAAGGGACGCTCGCCCTTATGGCAAATGCGACTTACTGGGTCTTTACTTTAGACAGCAGAATTAAAGAATGCTTTTCTTGTCCAAATGGAAAAAGTGATTGTAACATCGATTTCGAGAATTGTGTTTGAAAAATAAGAAAATAATGATTCAGATCCTTAAATTTTATTATGGTTTTGGACAAGATATCAAACTTGACACGCAGATAAGATAAGTTGTATATTAATTCGATACTTCCTGCTGGACAAACGGTAGATTTTAATCGGAATTTTCCGCGCTACTCAAATTGCATCTACTCCTTTGGTTATAAAAGTGCATATATGGTTCTCTATCCTAACGATTACAGTGTTAAGTGAACTCTATCAGCCACGCCCATTTTATCTTCATATACATAAACGAGTGAACGACCGAAAGGGATGAGAAATATTCAATAAACTCAATTCAAAAATCCTACAAGAAGCTTCATTCAAAAATCAGTATATTATTTATTGTCCCCCCCTTCCTCTCGACTTTTTTCTCTTTTTCCCTCACGCAAAGGTAGCGAATGCAAAGGTTAGCGAATGCAAATTCCCACAAGAAGCCATCAGGATTGTCTAAATATGCGCGCAACTAGAAAGAAAAATTATTAATAAACCATCAACATACAAGGCGTGATCCATAAAATTTACGATAATTGCACCATTTCCTTGAAGACAGGAACGAAATTTACAACTTTGCGCTTGCATTTTATACTTTCGTGTATAATTTAGATCATGATAATTAATAATGTATATGAATATTGTCATCAAGTGTTTCTATGGAGAAAGAAGGGAAATATTTCCATATAATATGTATAGCTTATTATGTGTCAAGAAATTAAAATTAATGCGCTGAAATAAATATATCAGATATAAGTTGGAATCGACGACCTAAGTAGGAAACATAAAATTCCTAACACGCCTCTAAGGTGTCTTCTCTTCCTGCCTATATGGTTGGATTACGCATATTTCTGCGGCTTATGCGGTTGCAGGCATAAGAGACCCAGGACCTTAGCTTAGAAGCAACAGCATCCAGAGTTTGGTTTAGTTTACCAGGTATGGAGAGAGAGAGAGAGAGAGAGAGAGAAAGAGTGATCCCGGCGTGTGGTATATTCACAATGCAAGATAACCGGTTTCTTCTTCTCCACTCATCATCAGCATTGTCCATCTTTCTCTTATCTATTTGACGAAACGCCTTAATTACGAAAAACTGGATAGAATTGCGTTTCCTTTTTCTTTCGATTTAAAAAAAGGAACCCTCCAGCATCGCTTTCAACCTGACACCTAAAACACCTCATATACCTGACGAGAAAGATCGTGCGATTTATATAAATAGCTTGTCGGATCGCTAATAACCTACTCCCAAGTGGTCAGATTCATCAAGAATGTAGATACAGACTTCCCTAAAAAGGCCCCACGGCAATTTTTATCCATATTCATTTTTATGGATGATGTTTTCAATGTTTCACAATGGGATCAATTTTTATTACACAACAATTTAACGGATCATTGCTATATTTAAATATACATAAAACTAAACCAAGAATCAGATTCGACAAAATAATTTTAAAAGCATCAACACTACGACATGGATCTTTTTATATTGTGTGTACAATTATAAAATATGGTCAAAAAGTTCTGATGTTAAATTCCAAGTGGAGTAGGAAAGTTGAGAGACGGCTTTGAAACAAAAGAACTGAGTTGAAAGTACGACGAATGAACAAATCGATAGTAGTGTTTTCAAAACTTGCTTTTCTCAAGGATGAATACCTATCTACCTACCGACCAACCTACCTCTATCTACCTTCAAGTCCTCCGATTCAAGGTGTATAAGCGATACCTGTTCAAAGCATGACAGACCATGTGTTTCAAATCCGACAAATGATATATTCAAAATTAGTTATATAAGTAAATTTTTGGTATAGTTTTTTTAGCAATTGTGCATACTCAGAAGGTCCGCACTAGTGTAAATGTTTGTTTCTATGTTGGTATAATAATGACTCTCCAACAGCAATAAACAACCAAGATCGTAAATTTGAATCAAAGAAAAAAGACTGTAAATTACTGTTGGTTGTACCTAATGTGAAATAAGACTCCGGTAACATTATGAATTTGCACTCCTCCTGCATGGTACATGAGGACATACTATTAAATTCCTAGAGGAGACTTATTTTCTCTCGCGATCGATGCAATCTCAGACTGACACTATAGATATGTATATAATATATCCTTGTATTAAAAGATAGGAAGATGAAACGACGACGCGAGTTAAGGTAACCCATTCAATGGATCCGTAGTTTACGGACTCGTGTCGATAGCAGCTCCCTCGTTCTCTACAACAAGTCAAACTCTCTCTTTCTCCCACAAGTCTCCTACAAGAAGTTTTTCTCTCTCCTACAAGTCCTTTTTCTCGTATTGTTATTTTATACTCACAAGAGAACGGTAACCTCTCCTACCAATGCCCTCTCTCTATCTCAATCCCTCCTTTTTTCCATAAATATGATTGCGCCTCAACCCTTTCCCTCGTATACAGAACTGGGAGATTATCAGTCATGGCAACTATGACTCACTATGCATTATGAAACCAAGAGCAAAAAATGAAGAAAAAAAAATATAATCGTTGGCAGAAAATACCTTCACTTACTCCAGACTTGAAGTCCCAAAGAGCCATTTTAAGGAAAAATGATCATATTTTTAAAAATATTTAAAAATATTTCCGCTTTCGTGATAAGACATAAAGGGAAAAAATTCCAATCTTAATTTTCTTATACATGCTGAGGTCATATGGCATCAGAAGATAGCGAATCTAAAAGGAATCGTTCGTCTGTAGGGGAGTCAATTCTGATATACGAATGGTTTTATACAAGTTCATAACGGACGTAATTAACGACTTTAGGTCCAAAGGATGCCAAAGAAGCCAGTATCGTTTCTGGAACATAAGTTATAACTTGTTCAGCAGTAAATGAAACGGAAGCCCTTGCACAACAGAAAATGCTTACTCAAGGAAAAAAAATTCATCATCATCATCATCACAAATTCTTTCTCTGTAATCTAAGAATGTTTCTAGTTCTCATTTATTTTGATGATAAAACGTGTGGTATGTCAGAAAATATTTTTTTAACACTTATATATGCTATTTCAGTACAAATACTTGAAAAACGGGTGAACGTCTTCAAAAATGAGAAATTCAAGAAGTAAGAAAATTTAATCTTTAAAGATTACGTTTGGATGAATAAAAAAACCGATGTTTTGAAATTAATTAATTTCGTTTTGCATTTTTAGCAAATACTACTAATGGAGTATTGAGATTTAATATAGCGATGGAAACGCATCAGAAAACAGTTCCCCTTTTACGGACCTTGGACCTCTAAAGTATCAAGCGAATAACCGGAACTCAATTCACCAGCTGTTACAACTACATTATTTGATTCTAGAATTTCAAAAATTGAACAGTCAACTGAAAAAAAAAGTGTTTACGGCCTTGATATAATTTTCCCCTTTCTCCCAGTTCATTTCCGCTACATAAAGCATCGTGGATTCTTAACCTTAACCTCCGGCGAACGGTAAACGCCATGAAAACTATTTTAAGGTCTCGATCTAACCCAGACCTCGAGGGTGTCGGTTGCACACCGCTTGGGTGGTATTCAGTTCTAATCTTAACGCATTTCCCTACCGCAAAATACGCTCGAGATTCACGCCTGCATTATTAAAGACGAATCAAAAACTTTATCGCACGGACATTTGAAATTTTCCTTCACTTCTTAATTTATATCAGTATTTAAACATACGTAGTGTAAGCAAATTTTTATAGAACGGAAGAATTTTTTATTCTCTTTATGGTCATCGTATTAATTATTCAAAATAACTTTTTAAATACCAATACAGTGGAACCTCGATTATCCGCAAACAAATATGGTTCGGATAATGCAAATTCCAACTGTCTTCATACCGAATTCGTAAATTTTTGTGAGATTTTTATACCAATCGACATAAAAAATTAACTTTGAGACTTGAAGGCGTAAAAAGTTCGGATAAAATGATTAATATGTCGGATAATCGAGATTCTGCTGTATAATGTCATAAGTATTGATTCATGCTGGAACTCCATTCAACAGATTAATCTTTGTTACACTCGATAATTTTTCGACTACTCTAAACAGACTTTTTGGTCTGTGAATAACAATTTCACTCTAATTCGACAAGATTTTTGAATTTGTCGAAACCTATAATAAAATCCACAGTTAGAAAATTAAAATCAACCGAAACGAAGTGTATAATTCGGATGCTGAGATAACTTACAATCGCTAATGAAATAGAATACCAACACCAACACAAGATAATCATAAATACTATATAGAAGACGAGACACATGAAAGACATTTCCCAAGGACGATACATTGATTCATCGAATTAAATTGTCGTTATAAAAGCGACATGAATATTATTCGCCATAATCGAGATATTGTCCTGATAATAACACTTGGTCACTTATCCACTAAGGAGAGGATGTTAAGAAAAAAATTTACACTGACAAATGATCTAATCGTCCGGAAACAGTCATTATAATTGATTATTTGAATACCCTTTTTAACAAAGTTTTCTCCTTATTCCGGAAGTGCAACAGAATTTTTCAAGTAGCAGTAGCAGCTCCTCTTAGAAAGTAAATCTTACAACTGACAGAATGGGTCTTATCACCCTTCAAATATAAATATTTGGAGGCTAAATTTGTGGTAAACCACAAAGAAGAAGAAGAAGGAGAGCAATAAATCACAACAGCGTACATAAATGTTATCCTAAGAACACACTTCTTTATTTATCACGTCCCGTGGCGATATCATGAGATTTTCGAACAATTACTATACAGTAATTACAATTTTTCCCAAATTTTACCATAACGAAATGAAAAGCACACTGTGGCAGTTTATGGAAAATTCACATATTTATAAATATGATAAAAATGAAGAAATTCTTATAATAATTCTTAAAATTCAATTAGTTGAAAAAATTTATTTCTTTCTTAGTGAATCAACTAACGCAATGGACCTTCATGATAAAGGTCATCATTTCACATTCCTGATGCGAGGGAGCTTTAAAAGGGTTTAATTATTTTCTCAAAGCGGCTTTTTCAGTACATATACATATACAACACGAAAAGGAAGAAATAAAAATAAGCTCATAGTGCCCTGTCTCGACTAACTATATATAATAACAACTGTCATATTGGAGCATCGCCCTCTATGGAATTCTTAATTGTCCCGTATAGAGTCAATGACGAGCAAAATTTTCCATTGCTGCGTCACATGTATGATTTGGATTCCTTTTGTATCGAATTAGGTTTTGAAAAAAAGAAGAAATATGGTCAGAAGCCCCTAATCGCGAGAGCAAAGATAAATACAGGGTTTACACATTATACCCTTCATTTGAAGAAATTCCACATTTTCAACAATGATATTTAATTTGTTCTATATAGCAGAAGACAATAGGAAAGGAAGAAACAAAGAACTCGTATTCTGACGGATTATGTAACTTTGCTATGGTTTCACATATATTACGTAATACGAAAAAAAAGAAGAGGAAGAAGAATTAGAAAGGGTCGGCTCATGAGGAATCCTCAGACAAACCTGTATATACATAGGTTTTCATCTCTAAATTTCATCATTATTATAGTAAAAGTCTTTTTTCCACACTGAATAAAAAATTATTAATTAACCTTTACCATTTACAAAACTAAACCCTAAACTGTTTGGAATTTCTGTCATTTTTTACTATTCCCAAAGTAAATTTTAGTAAAATTCACTTTGGATAGTAAACTTTATTCTCCGGAAATAGTAAAAATTGACATTGAAACGCGTAGAAATTCCAGACAGTTTAGATTTTACTTTGTAAATTGTAGTAAAAGAGGAATCAAATAGATTTTTTTCAGTCTAGTTTTTAAAAATTCGGTTTAATGCGGCAATTCTCCTTGATTTTAATTTTAATCCAATGGTTTATACAACTGACGTGTAAATTCAAACTTCGTTCCATTGGAAAAAAACTTTATATACTGCAATTTACAAGAAAAAAAAACAGATGTCTTTTTTGTCAAAAAAAAAAGTTTATGATGAATGAGACCATTGCATATGTGTGAAAATCGAACATAACGATAACGACCTTCCTATAAATGCGCGTACAAGCATGCGCATTTATATTTGTTCCTCCAATTAACGTAATTAATCCCGATTAATTAAAAACCAAGTGAAGAGCTCTACAGAATTCGCATCTTCTTTTTTCCATCATCACTTTTAATTCCGTTCAACATTATATATATATATGTGTGTGAAGAAACTCAATAATTTCGGAACTAAATGCCGTTCCATGAATTCAACATATTCTCTGAAAAGAATTTTTCTTTTCACCATTTTCGTAAATCTAGGGAAATTACACTTTATATTCATCTAAATTCTTCTCTATATACAAAGTTTCTATTGTCTATTCCTACGTTTGCAGAGAAAAAAACATGAGAAATAGCGTAATACATATGTATGGGGGGATATTGAAGATCACGAGAGTGGAATGCGGGGGAGCGTACAATAGTGGGGGGAGGGGACGAATAGTGAACAGCTGCCAGGAATGGTGGCCTGTTTTGTGCGAACTTGCCCCCATAACCTCCACAAACCATCGTCGTCATCATCATCATCATCATCCCCTTTTTTTGTATACAGTCAAATATAATAAGGCGTGTGTTAACCGTGCCAAAATGCGCGAAACATAATCACCATGTCCGATCAAATCTCGAAAAATCTCTCTCCAGGGAATATAGATTCTACCGGTACATTCGACATCAATCCGTAAACAATGATCCATCAAGACCTCTTTTCAAAAACTGTCAGGTAGTATCAAAGAAGAAATCTCCTTTTTGTCGCATATATATATTTATAAATCCGTTTAGAAAGTTCCCTATTTTCTGAAAAGAAACTGTTCCTTTTTTTTGTTCGCAATTTGACAATAAGAAGATAAAGCATTTAGCGGATGTGGAATCTATTTTGCCCCTTTATTAACTAGACACTAGGTTGGCAATAGGTCCTAAAATGTTTATTTGTTTCAATTTTAACATGGTCAATATTAGAGTGCCTAGTTGGCACCTTGGCGATCTCTACACGGGATTTAGATGAAAATGGTTTCACATTTGCAAATCCAAATGATGAAAAATAAATGTTTAAAGCACTACTATGGAGAAGAAGCATAATGCATTAATGTCGAAAACGTGCGCGCTCGGTTGACACGATATAAATACAAATGTACTTTAATACTGCGACTCGGTCTCGAGATCAACATAGTAATAATATGCTTACTATTCTCAATCCTGAAAGAAAAAGGTAATTTACATTCAGGAACAATATATTCCTTTCAATTAAGTATATAATATTTTTACCATCATCATCATCATCATCATTTAGCTGATAATATAAAAGAAAACTCTTATGTACATTAAAGAATTTTTCAGAATTTTTGGCAAATGTAGAAGAAAATGTTAAATTGGGTAAATTTTTTTGATGAACTGTTACTATTACCTTAGGAATAATTTTCTTAAATCACCGTATTTATCATCTTATCATCATTAGCAACGCAGAACCATCATTTTCGAACACTGAAGCCTACTTCCAGATAAACAGTTACAATATATACAAAAGTTAAATGCCGGAAAACCGCAACTAGCTGAATAAGTTCCCAAAGGAAACGCATTAGAACTGTAACTATTCTCAAGCAATGTACTGTTTTGAACCTAACACCGTAAAATTGACTCAAAAAGTCCTGGAGCATTAGTAAAAATTATGTACCTTTTTTCTTTAAAAATAGGTCCACTAATTTCCTTAATCCAAGCAAAGGAAAATACATATAAAAAAATTCAACAACTTTCTCACCATTTAGAAATTCTAGAACCTATTCCTGAATGTGTATACGAAAAAAATACATATAATACGAAATATTAAAAAGTTATCATCTTTTTGAGCAATCAATTTCTTCAATAGAACTTTCGTATACGTGCTTTCGTTATATATAGGCGAAAGATTTAAGATAGAATGATGGAAAATAGACGAGGGTGTCTGTAGAGAGAAGAAAAAAAAGGAGCAACTTGATGAAATCGATGAATGGTTCTCTCTGGAAAAAAGATATGAAGTGTCAGGAAAACGTTCAGTAGTTTCTTTTTTACTCTTCTTGGATCACGTATATATACATATATACATGAGAACATTCTCAACCGATGAGCATCGAAGGAGAAAGAAGACAGAAGGTCTGAACTTTCCACTCCACACTATACATGTAATAATAAATTACAGTACGATATCGCGACTTTAAACGAATAAAACGAAGGAGGAAATAGGGGAAAGAGAAGAGCGAGATATGAGAATTACAAGCATTGGTTTGTTTTCTACCGCAAACGGTAACATTGTTGCAACATATTCTCTCGTTTATTTTATCGTTTTGCTTATAAATTGGCCTTAACTGCACCCTAATTAGGACCTAGCTAAAATTGCATCAAAAAAATATTATACGACCCAGGTACATTGACAACATAAAGTTAATAAAGGGGCAAGATATATCCCAATTTTTAATTGGCAAAAATGATAAATAATAATATTTTTAACTTAATTCGTAACTAACTTTGTTTTCCAACAGAGAAGAAAACTCATATCAATAAGGTTAGTGAACCAAAAGGAAAGTACAAAAATAAACGGCAAAAGTGAATCAGGTCATGAAAATACTGTATTATTTTGCGACAAAGCACGCGAATATTGAGCGTAAAATAAATTTTGAAATAAAAGAGCTAATTTTGTTTTCATTTTCCATGTATTTTTTTTTCTTCATCTGTAAATTGTCCTAAGTTTCAGGCAATTCGTCCTTTACACCAGCATCATGCCATGTTTATAACGAGGACCTTGACGAAGATACCCGCAACCTCTCAAAGAACCAGTTCTCGCGCTAAATGAGCGGTTCTCACGCATTACCCAGCGCGCCATCGATAACCAACTATTTGCCTCGTCCACCTTGGACAGATTTCTACGTCTGCTTTAGATTCGTACACAAAATATATCACATCCAAGAGTCTAACTTTTTAAATTGTCACATCCTCAACCTTAAACATAAATATGAAAAAGAAAGGTGACATTTGGTACAAATTAAGAGAGAAAATTACAAGAGAGAGAGAATGAGTCATCACACAAAAGAAGATGAAAGTAGGAAGGCCCACTTTTCTCTCGTCTTACATATCTCCTTACAAAGAAAAAACAAAACAGAGCAAAAGGTTTCAAATACACAGGAGAAATATATTCATCACCGAAAAAGAACAAATGCCGGACCAAATTTCCTCCCGAGTGGGAAAATCAGAAAAAAAAACATTCGAATTTGACTTTTTTTTCTAAAGTTGATCAACGAATCATTAATCAATGACACGCCCTATTTTTTTTATTCCCTCACATAAGAAGAGAAACTACAGAACAACAATAAAGTTCGTTTTAAATTTAATATCATACACAATCGATCTTGAAACTACGAATAATGAAACTTAAAAAGAATAATATTCGAGATGAAAATATATTATTTGAAGAGTTACAAAATCTTACGGTTGTCTGACCCTGTATATACATAAATCAAGTCCAGTTCCTCAAATCTATTAATATGATTTCATCAATTAAAAAATAAAAATGTTTCCCTAATGTATATTGAGAGAAATTTTTATAATTGACGAAATCTATCATTGCGAGTTATAAATTAGACGAAAGAAAATAATCATTTTCATTTTCATCACACAAAAAACAATGGAAAACAGACCGACAAATTTTTTTCTTTTTCCATCACGTTTTTCTAGGGGGGTCTTTTTTATTTTATATTTTTTTTATAGACCGTAACGAAGTGACGAAATCGACAAAATATATAATTATGTATATATAGCTGGAACACTAAATTTTTCTGTATTTATTAATTCAGTGGCACAATATGATGGTGGAATGATAGGAAGGGTTAGCATTAAGTAACGTAATTATATTAATTATATTAGAAATCGTACATTAATGGAGAATGTATGCAACGGACCTGAAAAAAAAATACATAAGGCGCCTCAACTAAAAGCAGCAGGAAATTTTAGGAGTCGCCGAAAATATTTGGGCCGAAACTATTTTCTATGGGATCACAGCACAGAAAAAAATATATAGTAACTTTTACTAATTACAAAGTAAAACTGGAACTGTCTGAAATTTCTGTCAATTTTTACTATTTTCGAAGTAAATTTTAGTAAAATTTACTTCAAAAAAATATAGTGAAAATTGACAGAAATTCAGAACTATATTTTTTTGGAGTAAATTTCTGTTAAACCAAATTTTTAATTAACAAGGTTTTAAATAAATAAATTTTAAGTTTAATTTCTATTTCGAAGATTGTTCATTTAGGAAAATTTATCTCTGTCGGTTTTTTTTCTTTTCATTTAAAATTTTCTCATCTATTTCATTTTGATAATTTGTTATTTTTCGCACCTTTTTTCATGATTCG
>JUFY01032677.1:4304-19051 GCA_001855655.1 Leptopilina clavipes
GGGGAATTATTTTTCATCTCAAATATTTTCATTGCTTTTTCAAATATTGTCGATTCATGGCAATTGGATTCCTTTTTTTTTTGTGAGGGAGATAAAATTAACTATCCACGTGTTAAATATTAGAAGAAAATTTATTTAAATTATTTAAAAATCTTTTTAAAATTATTTTAATTATTTTCAATACTGAAAATTATTTTATTAATTTAAAATTAGTTAATTTGTTTAAAATTATTTAACTATTTAAAATTAATTAATTTGTTTAAAATTATTTAACTATTTATAATTATTTATATTATTTAAAATTTATGTTTAATTATTCCGAAATATTTAAAATCTTTTTAAAATGAATTTAAAAATCAAGTTTAGAAATTCTTAAGAATTTGAAAAATATTTTTAATTTTATTTTTTAAAATTATTTAGTATTTTGTATAGGAGATGTTATGATCTGTGATGTCAAATGTAAACAAACCGCTCGGAAATTACAAAGATCGCAACTAGTTCTTTGTTTTCGATTCGTAGCTATTATTTTGAGAAAATTTAATTTCGAAATTTAAATTCTACATTCAGATTTTTGTTTGTAATTTCCGAGCGGTTTGTTTACATTTGACGTACACCTTTTATGCATATAAAGAGTCGTCTCCTTCAAACACAGATCATAAACTATGTAAATACAATTTGAAAATTCACAAGTTTTATTTTCATTATTTTCTTTTGACTTCATACGAAAACTCATCAGTTACAAATCGTGCATCGACGTGTTTAAACCTGCTCATTTAGTCTTGTAGTTCAATTTCAGAAAGAGAAAAAATACGTTGAATATAATTTTACATTCAAAAGTGTATTTTAATTTTCTTTCGGTAAAATTTAATTTCGTAGTGTTCAAAATAGTGATTTGTGTGGTGCATTTTTGAAGAGAAAAGTGTCCAGTGCTTGTGTAGAAGATATCATCCATTGTTTGAGAGAATTTTTCCCAGGCTATTTGATCACAAAATGCAGTATATCAGCGACCAAATATAAATAAAAAATTCAAGGTAAAAAATAATTTTGAAAAAAATTTATTTATTTGAAAATTTGTAATTTAATTTCCTAAATAATTATTACAAGGATTTAATTTTCCTTTGCTTTCATTTTAATCAAGTTTGGCAAACAATATTGACACAATATTACAATGAAATGTTCCGAATCTTTCTCGGCAATCTCCCTACAAAATTACAGTGCAATATTTCGAACCTTGCTCGGAAATATTGCCAGAATATTACAGTGTAATTTTCCGAACCTTGCATGGCAACATTGCCAAAAATATTACAATGCAATATTCTGAACCTTGTTTGGTAATATTGCCGCAATATTGCAGTGCAATATTCCGAACCTTGTTTGGCAATATTGCAGTGCACTATTTTGAACCTTGTTCCGCAATATTTCCAGAATATTACAGTGTAATTTTCCGAACCTTGCTTGGAAACATTGCCAAAAATATTACAATGCAATATTCCGAACCTTGTTTGGCAATATTGTCGAAATATTGCCACAATATTACAGTGCAATAATCCGAACTTTTCTCGGAAATATTGCAAGAATATTTCTGCAATATTTGCTATCCGTTTAACAATGTTGTCAACGTTGCCTCAATATTCTAATGTTTGCTGCAATAGGGTATAAATAATGGCAATATTTCCTGCAATTTCAAATTCTGCAGAGGTATATAGTAAACTTAAATTCTTTACCGGTTGAACAAATTTCTTTTGTCCCAATGAAAGTCCAGTCGTCATTTTAAATTTAAATCTGATATTTTTATATTTCTGAACTATATATATTTTTTTCTCTCGATAGAAATTCTTGTGTTTGCTTCAAGTGGAATCCCTTTCTTTTCTTTCGTTTTTGGCTCTATAAGAGTGCCGATCCAAAATGCTAAAGTCTCCTTGAATCTTTCAACGATCCTCTCTCATCTTCTCACACCTGGCTGGACTTGATGGCTCCTCTACCGGCGCAACGGCCTAGTCTGTTTCTTGGCAATTTGATTCTTGCTCTGTGTTGTCGGCTACCTGTCTTGGAGTCCACCCCTCTTACCTCCCCCTTCTTTTCACTTCCACCCCCTTGCATATCGCCGAGGTCCATGTATGCATTTTTCCTACTTCTCCTTCTCTTCTTCTTCTTCTTTCGTCTTCTTCTTGTTCTCATTCTCATTCCTTCGTTTCTCGGGCTTGTTATGCAGAGACCTGTCCATCTCACTCCGCAAAAGGTTTCAAAAACGATCATGCCGGAAGAAACGAGCCGAGCGGTCGCGATTTAAAGTTGAGAGAAAGAGGATCGATTTCGGGATCGAAAATGCCTTTGGCCGCATTTTCTTTTCTTATGATCGCCTTTATTTATCATGTCGTATATTTCTCTCTATCTCTCTTGTGGAAATTGCTCCCCTTTGAGAGAAAGAGTCAATAAAATTTTATATTCTCCACGGATTGCAAGAAAGATTTTTTAGGCCCTCGTTATCTTTAAATGTATATATATATACACCAAAGATGGAAATCTGCGCGGAGTGGGAAATTACCAGTCATGGCTGACGATAGGCTAAATTATGGACCAAATCTCATTGCCAATATTGGCCCAAAGTGGAAACGAGATCTAGAATTTAAATATTAGACCAATATTGACCTAGGATTCAAAATAATATTAGTAAACGAAATCCAGAATTTAAATATTTGACCAATATTGGTTCAATAGTGTCTAAAAATGTTCAGTCTTGGTCTAAATCTGGAAAGAAACACTAGGGCCCAACCTGGCCATATCGGGGCACAATCAGGATCTAATAGTTCTGGGCTGAAATAGGGCTTAGTTTTGTGTTTCTTGCCCCAACCAGGGCCCAGTTTGAGCATTAGTTTTTACATTTACAACCTTGGGTCAATATTGGCCCAATCTTGGCAAAACTGCTTATCGAGTTAGTTCAAAGGAATGTTTCTTTTTGGAACTGGGGTTTTTTTCCTCGCGACAAAAGATTGCGCATTGGAACAAAAAAGGGAATATATTACTGAAAAAGATTTCAAGGCCACTTTTTTTTCCTCTCTCGCGCGCGCGTACAACTGTGATGCCCGATACATTTTAAAGGACGGGACTTTTCTCTCCGAATGTATACAAATTCTCCCGTGTTTTTCGAGACGAATCAAGGGATCTCTCTCTCTCTCTCTCTCTAAACGAATGGAGCACACACAATCGTATTGAATGCGCGCAAAAAAAATGTTCTTTCGGTTCGCTTTCTTCACTTATAAACACACTTTGCTTCCATGCGCGCGTTTTATACGATCTCTCACAGTTACGATGGTGGCAGACGAGTTGCGGTAGAGAAAAAAAAATGGTAAAAGATGAAAAAAAAAAGTTTTGTAAGCAGTCAATTCGTTCGCAGTTTCAGGCGTTTCGGCGTAAATAAGTAGCCTCTCGAGAGTTTGAATTCAATGTGAATTTTTCCAACCTATACATTTGCTTTTACAATTCGAGAATTGCCGATACAAAGTCGCGCGCTTTTGTATTTACGAAAGTTTGCCGACAGAAATAAAAAATAAAGTTGGTAACTGTAAAAAAAATAAATCGTTTTTTTCTTCTTCAAATTACAAAAATCGGAAAACAGGAATAATTAAAAAATTATAAAGATGAATGGTTTTCCTCATTTTTTTTGCATAAGATTCTGAGGCAACTACAATTAAGAAACATTAATTAAATTAAGTGGTAAGAATTAAAAACCTTCTCCTCATCAGGAACCATTAAGTCGCAATCCCGTTGCACGACATTCCGTACGCGTGTCGACGACTACGACGACGACGACAACTTAGCTTCGTGAGAAAATAATGTAATAATTTACACACCCCACGATTATATAGCGATGAGAGAATCTCAATGCGCGTGCCGTGACAAGAGATTCCTTGAAATTATAACTCTGCATATTCTTTTGCAATTCTTATAATGTCTTTTGACATTTACAAAACAAATTAATTACAATATGGACAATTTTCACGAATTAAATTATACAAGAATCTTAAGAGATTATATGCTTTGTTCCTTGAATGTGAAATAAGAATGGAAACTGTGCAAAAAATTTTTTCCTTTTCTGTTTATATAAGAGGTGAAACGATGAAAAAAATTATTATTTCTTGTCTATATTAAAAAGTCAGTGGGAAAATTTGAACCACACTTGGGTGTTCTACTGCCGCGATCGGGCCAATATTGACCCATGATTGCGAGGGAGCCAGGAATTTCAATATTGGATCAATATTGGTCCAAGAATTCAATAGAATGAAAAAATATTTTCAAAACTTTTCGATTGGTTGAATATTAAACGGAAATTGGTTGCCAATATTGGCCCACGACTGCAAGGGAACTGTGGATTTCATTTTAGGATCAATATTGGATCAAGAATTCAATAAAATAGAAAAGATTTTTCAAAACTTGTCGATTGGCTAAATATTGGATGAAAATTGGTTGCCAATATTGACCCATGACTGCGATGGAGCCAGAAATTTCAATATTGGATCAATATTGGTCCAAGAATTCAATAGAATGAAAAAATTTTTTAAAAACTTGGCGATTGGATAAATATTGAACGAAAACTTATTGCCAATATTGGCCCAAGGCTGTAAGTATAAAAACATTGGGCCAATCTTGGCATTAGTGTTTCCACATTGGGCCAATATTGGCAACAAGATTTAGTCCATTATTTAGCCAATAATCAGCCTTGGTAATTTACCAATCACTAGAAATATAATAAACATAAATTGTCCAATAATTATTTCCCAATTAATATTTATTTCTGATTAATTAATTTACGATAATTAATAATTGATAATTAATATTTAATTTCATAATAAAATTAATAGTCTTTTTTTTTGACGTTAATGGATGTAATGAATAATGAAAAGCCTTAGTCAATGTGAATCAAAAGAAGAAGATGAAGAAGTAGAAGAAGAGAAAAAGAGCTCTGTTCACTGGGGACAGACAGTGGTAGACGGAAAATTTCAAAGTAGATATTTTTAGTCCCAAGAGAGAAACCCATTAGGCGCCACCACTATGAGGCAGAGTGTCAGTTAAATCCTTTGCCTCCAAAATCAAAGCCGAATAAAGTGATACTGTTTTGCTTTGCGCCAATTTGTTTTCCCTCTTGACTACATTGTTCTGTCACGACCAACTTTCAGAAATGAGCAAAAAAAAAAAAAAAGAAAATACAAATCTTTACCGAGAAACTGATCTCTTTTAAAACTGGTGACCTTTGTTCCTGTTTTGCAAGTCAAAAATAAGAAAGCTCCATATTTAATTCTTCAAGAAACTTTTTTCCATTCTTTTCAATTTTATTGTTTAGTTTTTTGTTAACAACAACTTACAGACCTAAAGATTATTTTATTTCTACTGTCATTTTCTTTTTATAGAAATAACTAAATTTAAAAAAGTAAAAAGTTATTTTAATAAAAATTAAATTCAATATTAATTATTATTAAAATAAATAAAATGTCTGAAAAAAATGAAAATAAATTTTAATTAGATTTCAAAGGTAAAATTAAAAAAAAGCAATTATTAAAATAAATGAGACGACTGAAGCGAAATGATTTTTGGAATATTTCCACAATAAATTATTGCATCGCGTTATATATGTGGCGGGAAACCTGTTATTGGAATGGGAAATAAATAATTGTTTTTCCAAAGTTACGACTTGGACGAAGAATCCCGGTACGCGACCACAAGCTGTGGGTAAAATAGCTACCTTTTGCAAATGGTTTGCTTGTTTTTTTTCTCTTTTGTTTTGCTTTTTTGTTACTTGTCATATTAAAAAAAAAAAAAAAAGGAAAAACTGCGTGCGCATTTATACCCTGAAAACTAGTAAGGATCACACTGCATAAATTATATTTGCAAAGGATAAAAATTTTTCTATAAAAAATTAACAAAATTTATTACATCAAAATAAAACATATTAAATGATAAAGAAACTAAAAGGGATTAAATATATAGTGAAAACGTCAAAAGATAGAAAATATGAAATAAATATCCCACGTCCTTGAAGTTTGAAAAATTTTTATATTAAAAATTTTTTCTTCAATCTCCATATTTTTGCCAACGATTAGTTTATGATTTAGCGTTTGTTTACTATTGTGATTATAATTTTTTTTTGATGGCTAAAATTTATGTCCAATATATTACAAAGTGAATTTCTTATTTTAGTTGTTAGAGGAGAATTCTATTATTTTTTTTTTGTTTTGAAATTTTTCAAAAAATGATTGGGGCCTCACAAATTGTTACTATGTGTCATTCTTTTCTTATGCATATGAACTCACGGAGAAGTAATAAAGTCATTATCATTTGCATTTTAAACCTGTTCGATTTCATTCATTTAAATATATTATTCTCATTCCTTGAATTCCTTAAAAATAGTGTTACATACAAAACAACATGTCATATTTCATTGGTAACAAAGATTTTTTTTATTTCGAATACAACGTGCTTTTTTTAGAGGAAAGTCGAATATTCTCAGCAAAAAAAAAAAATTTCAGACACTGATTTTTATTTTCTTGTAGTAAATAAATAAATAAATAAATAAATAAATAAATAAATAAATAAATAAATAGGTAAATAAATGAATAAATAGGTAAATAAATGAATAAAAACTCATTGAAATAAACTGTTTTTATTAAATTCGAAAAATTGTTATAATTAGATTCAAAATTTTTTGTTAATATATTAAAAGAAATGATGTGACTTTTTTTTTCTTAAACGTAAATTAAAATCCAGTGACTGGAATGGTTGTGCACAGGAGAAGGAGGGTCGTTTTCTCATGTTAATGAAATTTAGTTCAGGAACTGGAAACTATGGAAAGGTTGAAGGAAAAACGGAGAGACGGAAATTACGTGAGCAAATTAGTGTTCAACCATAACACACGACGAAGTTCCATGTATATATGCATATTATAAAGTCAAGAATCCGTAAAAACTGCAAAGTATGTGTCACACTCGTATTTACAAAATTACATGTCAATAAATTTCCATTACTATAATTGTATGAGTACGCGAGACACTCCTTTTCAGTCTATGCAAATTTACCTCTATTTTCAAATTATTTACAACGCGCTCACATACACACACGAAAAGAAAAACAAATTATTTACAATCGTGCAAAGTTAATTCAATTCTTCTGTTTAATAATTAATTATACAATTATTTAAAATTAAATCTGCGTGTTTCATAATTCAATGTTTTTTAAATTATTTAATATAATTTTTTAATTATATTATTTTTTCCAAGTAGCTAATTTTTCAATCCTTTTTAATTTGTTTCAAATTAATTTTTTATTCAATTGTTAATTTAATTATTAATTAAATAAATAATTAATATTAATTAAATAAATAATAATTATTAATTAAATAAATAATAATTATTAATTATTAGGTTACATATGTAATTATTAATAATCCAATTATTGATCTTATTATTAATTTCATTTTTTCTTAATTCAATTGTTTATTTAATTAATTATTTGTTTATTTCATTAGTAAAACAATTCTTCATTCAATTATTTATTTAATTATAGATCAAATTATTCATTAAGTGTTTTTTAATTCAGTTATTTATTAAATTGTTTATTCGATGATTTATTTATATGTAATTATAATTGTTTATCAAATTAATGATTCAATTGTTTATTTTATTATTTTATAAATTCCTAATTCAATTATTTATTTGATTATTGCTCCAATTATTTTTTAAGTATTTCTTAATTCAGTTGATTTTATTTTTTATTTAATTGGTTATTCAATGATTAATTTATTAAATAAATTATTAATTAAATTATATATGTAATTAATGATCCAATTAATGATCTAATACTTCATAATTAATTATAATTCAATTAATAATTAGGTAGTCAATTATAAACAAGGTAATGTATTATATATTATAAATAATAATTTATTATTAAAAATCATGTATTTTTGTGATAAATTATAAGACTGTTTACAATGAAGTTATTTTAAACATCAAAAATTATTTGTTTTTACCTAATTCCTACTGTGAATTAATTATAGCACACCAGGTCGAAATAAAAATTTCCTGAATTCAATTTAGAACGAATAGTATACAATTTTTTTATTTCGAACAATAAAAATTTGATTATTTCGTATAAGTATTATATATAATTAAAATATCATCTTCAGACGGACGAAATAAATGTTTTTGGTGGTGGTGTATATTTTTACCTATCAACAAGTGGATTTAAATTGACTCGAAATTCGTGTGAGCGAAATTTGATGGTGTAAACCAGTGGTGGTGGTTTTCTGCCGGAAGTGTGCCTTGCGTCTCGGATCATAAATGTTTCCTCGTCACGGTATCCGCCGAATAATTCGATTTTAACGATGCCGCCCCTTTTGTTCGTCTGGGGAATTACATCCACTCGACTCGCGATTTCGTGATATTATTCATCGCGTCAGGACAAAGAGTTTGAATATATATACCATCGTATGAATATTTGGCAAAATTTTATTTTCATCTTTTACCGAAATTTCACAAAAAAAAAATTATATTTTATTTTCCTCTTTTACCGAAATTTCATAAAAAAAAATTATTTACTCAGATTTTAATTTTTTCTTCTTTTTATCGTTTCAGGTAAGTTCCAGTTTTTCTAACCATTTCTGAAGAAATAAGAAGCTGTATTACGTGAGTAATTTGTAATTTTTATGACTGCAAAAACCAGACAGAGCCATTTTTCAGCCAGATTATAATTTCGCCCCGGTCTGGTCAAAGCTGGCTGAAAAATGGCTTTGTCCTGTGTTTTATTTTTCTCAGACTTGACAACAAAATTTCTAGACGGAAAAAATTAAACAAAATAATCCAAACACAGACAGAATTGTTAACAATAATTATTTCTCCATTCAAATGCAATATAAAAAAATGTTACAAATTCCTGTGAAAGTTGAGTGCGATAAAAAGGTGTGTTTCATTTGAAGCGAATGATATTAAATTTTAATTAAATCGACATAACAACCCTTGTAAAGGGACAGAAAGGGTAGTAGCAACGATTGGCAACGGTTGCTAATGAAGAGCTTACAACCCATTCTATCTTTCGATGTGAGGCCTTACCACATAGTTAGTGCCAACTTTCAATGTAGCCAATTTACCCCCGTGTATATCAGTCGTGTTCTCTAAAGTATCAATTAAATTCCTGATTAGAAACTCCCCCTTCCCCCCTCCCCACCTTTCCCCCATCTCTTGTTGAGTGTTAATATTTCAGAGCCAAGGCACTTTGAATTCTCTCTTTATTAATAATAATATTTCTCTCTTCTATAATATGTCATAATTAGAAGAAGGGGAGGGTGAAAATTATTTCAGAAATTCATTTCATTAGTTTCACACACATCAAAGCAGCAAAAACTGCAATTTAATGATAATAAATTGTAATATTTGTCTCTCTTGTTAATGAAGAGACGAGCTTTTGGCGAATTTTTAGGAATTTTGGCAAAAATTGACCAACCTGGCTCCAAACTGGCTGAAAAAGGAAAACTGACCGGGGCCAGGTTTGGTCGCCTAGATCTAGCCCGATCAGGACCCGACCTGGTTCCTTATTTTAATAACGTTTGAGACTTCCCAGACTGGCTTCGGTAGAAATTGATTATCCTTGCTCCAAACTGGCTGAAAAAGGGAAACTGACCGGGGCCAGGTTTGGTCGCCTAGATCTATCCCGATCAGGACCCGACCTGGTTCCTTATTTTAATAAGGTTTGAGGCTTCCCAGACTGTCTTTGGTAGAAATTCACCGACTAAGCTCCAAGCTGGTTGAAACAGGGAATTGACCGGGTCCAGGTTTGGTTGCCTGTACCCAATTTCTGACAGGTTTGAGGCTTCCTAACCTCAACCGGGTATTGTCCGATCTGACCCAAACCGGCTTTCCTGTTTCAACCAGTTTTGAGCCTCCCCAAAACTGGCCCCGACTAGGGCCCTATCAAAATTTTTTGCAATTCGCACCAAGTTTAGAAACGAAAAAACTTACAACATTGATAAAATACATATAAATAAAAAAATTGATTTGCAAAATACGAACTTGGAGAGAAATAAACGATCGAGGGATCGATAATTCAAATGAGAAAATAACCGTTGTTGATATTTTTACGATTTCAATTATGTTAAATTTCGGTGTGTGTGTGTGTGTTTATCAATCCAGTGCGATCTTTTGACTAATCGAGTTGATTTTCTACTTGTCCGTCTTTTATGGGTGCTACGTTGAACGCAACAAGAGCAAACGATCGACTTTGGAGAAAGAGAGAGAGAGAGAGAGAGAGAGAGAGAGTGTGTGGTTGTTGAAACCAAACGAAAACGCATTACATATTCACGGTCTCTCCTCACTGGGTATATCGTAATCGAAATCGATTCGGTGTCGTGGAGTCAGGCCTAGAAGGCGAGACCGTAAAGAATTTTGTTCGGAAAAAAGAATCTGATGTATATCCGACTTGAGAGAGAGAGAGAGAGAGAGAGAGAGAGAGAGAGCCTGAAACCCTCCCGTAATCCGGTTTACTCGCGCTGGACCTGAAATATTTGACTTCTGGCAGCATCCAATCCAAACGATAAGGTCCTCCTCCCACGTGCCACAACCAAGAATGGATCATCGACCCTTTGCCGAAGGGCCCAAATTCTCGCTAATCGAAAAACGTCGCTCATCTCTTTCTCTTTCCACTCTTCATTACTTCATTTTTGTTTTTAACTTCATAAAATTACAAGTTTATTGCAATATCTTTCGCTTATGTCGAACCGCATCGATATTTTCATCAATTTCCTCTTTTTTAGTCTCTTTTTACAAACAGGCAAATATTTTTATCTTGGAGAAATTTTTTTTCATTTTGAAAGACTTTTTATTTAGAAAAATAATTTTTTTTTACTGTCAGGAAACAAATTTTTATCGTTCAAAACTATTTTAAACAATTTTTTACCATTTGTATATTAATAACCGCTGTTTGTACAAATTTAGACCAGGCCCAGGTAGGGGCCAGGTCAGGGCCAAATAAGAAAGAACTATTTAAATCCCAATTACAGTCAGTGCAGAAATTGCCCCACTTTTACCTATTTTTAATTGGGTTCTAACAAGGGACTTCTAAGAGACTGAAAAAACTAGCTAGGCCCTTACCAAAGCCCTATTTTGAATCTGGGAAAGTGGGTAAATTTCTAATCGAAAGGGGTTGGACTAATGAAAGACCCCTTTAAAGGGGGGGTGACACAGCAAAGCCCTATTTCAGCCAGATTAAAATCAAACCCTGATCAGCCCCCGATGGGGCCAGGTCTGGCCCCAATTCGGCTGTTACAAAATTAGAAAAATTTGTCCAAAAAAAGTGTCAATTCGATAAAGTAGCATGAATGTACAGTAGAGGTAAAAAAAGAAAGTAGAAAAAAAAAATTTGCAACGACTGTATTTATACGGTTTTGAAGACGGTGGTATGTACATGGAAACTAAGCGAGTATGTTTGCTGTTAATTGTATTGGCTCCCTTGGTCTCATTCTCATTCAATCGTGATCATTACCAGGAGAGAATCTTCCTACGTGTCACGCACACCTAGTCAATTACTTCCTTTATAAGCGACAAACACACACACACACACACACAGACAGGATTTCACTCGAAATCGAAACTCGATTCTGTCGTCGTGGACTTAACTAACTAACGAATGAACGAACCAAACGAACGATTCCGCCCCTATCGATACAAATTAATAGCATCTCAATAGTCTTTTAAACGAATTACTCCAACATTGAGAAAAAACTATCAATTTACCTCCTGTATTTAAATTCAAGTAGTCACAATTAAAAAAAAAACTTTTTCAAATTATTTCAAATGTTTGAAGTTTTAAAGAAAATTTGAAACTTTTTCCGGGTGGTGAAACTGGCCCAGACTTGGCTCTAGTCGGGCAGAAACAGGTCTTCGTTCTTTGGTCCATAACAGAGTCCGGACAAAATTTCCACTTGGGAACCTGTGTAAAAATATCCAGACCTGGCCTTGTCAGGGCTCCATCAGGGCCTGATGCTCACCGGGCCAAAATAGGGCTCTGTTTAATTTAATTTAGTAAGGGCATTTAATCTTGATCAACTTTTCCATCCCTACCTGGCCCCGACTTGGCCCCTACCAGGGCCTGGAAGGGACAAAAGGACTAGTAACAAATGGAGTAGATTTTAAACTTCAAAGAGCCCACCACACACAATCCATGGAACTGTAAAGATAAACGGTTAAGTTGAGTGCATGAAAATAAATCTCCCAGGAAATAACTTTTGGAAAATAACAGATGTGGATATCTAAAAGAAATAAATCAGTTCCAATAGGTTTTTGAAGGCACACACACTCCACTTCTCTTTTTTTTCCCGAATATTTTAAGTTCAAAGCTTGAATGCGATCTATCTTTCAAGTTTCGCATAAATATATATAGGTATACATATATATATGCGGCCCACGATTTACGAAGCTCACTGCACACAATTTTCAAGATCGTCGATGTTAAGTCGAATGGGTCACCCCGATGCTATATGGAATACATATGCATTTTATGCTATATATCACCGCGAGAATGGGGGTTTACGAGAGACACGTCTCACAGTTCCAAACAAACGACAAGGATGAGAATTTCCAAGGGCAAACTCTTCCCCCCCCCTCTCTCTCTTACTCGCGAGCTTAAAAATCCATTGCTCACATGGAATGCGATATTGCCAAACCGCATACATAACGAGATTTTTTCTCTTCTTTTTTTCAATAACATATATATACTTGAGAATTCATTCACTCATCTCGAGAGGAAGTGATATATGTATAAATCTTTCTGAGTTTTTGAAAATAAAAAATGGGGAAATTAAATACCCGATGATATTTCTTTCGATAATTTGTAATGAGAATGTGATAAATAATAATTCTCTGCCTTGAGATTTTGTGTGGAAATATTCAGACTTGGGTCTAAACTGGAAAAAAAACCTGTTCCTGATATGTAATGAAACACAAAGCCCGACCTGGCCCTAACATGGAATGAAATACAAGGCCTGACCTGGTTCCAACATGGAATTAAGTATACGGCCCAACTTGGGCCCGATCTGGACCTAACATTGAGTGAAACACTAGATCTGACTTTGATCTGACCTGGCTGTAAAATGGAATGGAACATACGGCCCAACTTGGGCCTGACCTGGCTCTAACATTGAATGAAACACGCAGCCCAACTTTGACCCGACCCTAACATTGAGTAAAACACAAGACCTGACTTGGGCCCGACTTGGCTCTAAAATGGAATAAAACACACGGCCCAACTTGAGTCCGACCTGGCTCAAACATAGGATGAATCACAAGGTCTGACTTGGGTTTGACCTGGTTCTAACCTGGAATGAAACACATGTCCCAACCTTGGCCCGAATTGGCCCTAACCAGAAATGAAAGACACGTCCCTACTGAGTCCGAATAAGTTCTATCGGGTCTCAAACAGGGCCTGATGGTAATCGGACTGAAGTAGGTCTTGTACTCTAGCCCCGACCTGGCCCTGACTAGGACCCGGTCAAAATTTGTACACAAGACAAAGCTAGATTATAATTAAGCCCCGATTACGTGAGACGTTTCAAACCAGGCTGGAGCCAGGTTTAGCGATTTCTATACGAGCTGTATGTAGAAATTCACCGACCTGGCTCAAATCTGGTTAAAATAGGGAACTGGTACAGGGATTGGCTTCTCACCAGGGTTCAAAACTGGGCCTAAACAGACGAAAGCCAGACCGTGATTAAAAATTCTCCCACAGATAAATTATGGTCGAACAGGGCGCTGTGCTGGCTAAGACTAGTACTCTCACAAATCGATAGAATAAAAAGTCAAACAGGGCGCTGTGCTGGCTAAGACTAGTACTCTCACAAATCGATAGAATAAAAAGTCAAACAGGGCGCTGTGCTGGCTAAGACTAGTACTCTCACAAATCGATAGAATAAAAAGTCAAACAGGGCGCTGTGCTGGCTAAGACTAGTACTCTCACAAATCGATAGAATAAAAAGTAAAAAATAATGTTCGCCTGCGAAAAAAAACTCCATTCCATCAATATAAAACCAGGCGAATAAAATATTTATTTTTCAACCATGAATAATGGGTCTAAAACTGGTTCGCTCGCAATATCAAGGAGGCATTCTTCGGGTGTTAATCCTCGAGCAAGTCATAATTCATGTAGCTATTTAGTGTAAGAGGTAATCAAAGTTTTTCTCTCTCTTCTCTCTCTCTCTGTCTCTCTCTCCTAAGCTCCTGAGATGGAATTGCGAGTGAAGGTTTTGCCGCACGAGCGACACTTGTTTTCTCGGTGGCTCACATTGTCAAGCGAAAACGGTGGAGATTAACCGCAATCTCAGTATCTTTTCAGGGGGCATTCTTTTCGTTTTGCGCGAGAACCCTAAGTGTCGCGCCGTGGTGATTCAAGGTAGCCGTGTTTCTTGTCCTGTTTGACCGCAAAATAAAGCCGGCGCGACGACAACGACTACAACAACGACGATGACGACGACAACGACGACAATGATGAGACGAGGAGGTACGAATTTCTTGTTGTTGAAACTCACCCGGCGGCAATTAGTGCACAACTTCTCGATAAATCATTGAAATTCAATCCCGACCACCGCATCGCTGACGAGAGCACGTCTCTCTGAACCGTAGCAGGTTTCATAGCCGTTTCCCTTATAGCCTAGAGAATATATATAAAGAGAAAGAGAAGCCGCTCCCCTCTCCACCTTTTTCAAACCATACCCC
>JUFY01032677.1:27959-63287 GCA_001855655.1 Leptopilina clavipes
TATATATATATATATATATATATATATATATAAAGTCTCGCAAGGAACGTTTTGAAAATGCGACTTTTGTAAGGTTTCAATAGGACATATGGAGACACAGATGTGAGATATCACCGTGTTTTTCTATGGTGCAAAACTGGTTTTCAAACATGTCAAGGAGATTTTCTCTCCACCCAAGGAACGTGTGCGCGCCGCCGCGACTTCCCAAGATTGATTGGAAAATAAAGAGAGTGTAAAAAAGGAACAGGATAAAATGTGTCTTGAGATATGTTTTTAGACGCTTGACGACGACTTGAGAGAGGGAGAGAGAGAGAGAAAGAAAGAAAAACGTGAGAGACTGTATACCTGGGGTTTTTAATGAATTAACGTTCATTTGTGGATATTGAAATATAATTAATAGAATGTGAGAATTTTTTGTTTCTGTTTCTGTTACATTCAATTTAGACGAGTTTCATTTTTTTTGTTTGAGAATTTTAGTACATGTTGGATAAATTTTTAGAATTTTACATTTTTCAGTAGAGAAAGTTGTATTTTGTGAAGGAAAAAATTTAGAATTCAGTAGTTACAGCACAAAATTAGTAAAATTTGGTATTATATCAGACGAAATTTAAATCTTCAAGTAGCAAATTTAGTACTTTGTTAGACGAGATTAAAATTTTAAGTAGAAAAGGCAATATTGTGTCAGACGAAATTTAGTTTTTCAAGTAGAGAAAGTAATGTTATGTCAGACGAAATTTAGATTTCCAAGTAGATAAAGTAGTGTAAAGTCAGACGAAATTTAGATTTTTAAGTAGAAAAGATAATATTTAGTCAGACAAGATTTAGATTTCAAAATTGATATTTAAAACAATTTATAATTTTTAAGTAGAAAAAGTTGCACATGGCCAGACAAACGTTTCTCAGTAGCCAAATCTTTAGAAAATAAAAAATTTCCACAGCTTACAGTACAAACTAAGTTATTTGAAATAAATTTACCCCCTTTTTCGTGAGTTTAGGCATGAATCAAGCTTATAGTCTCCTCTTCAAACAGGATAGTGATTTAGGGAGAACAGGTAGTCGGTAATATTAAAAGTAGCCAGAATCACCTACAAAGTATTTTGCTACACGGTGTCACTGAAACGAAAAAAAGTAATCTCCAAACAAATTTTAATCCTGATCTACAGGCGCAATAACGCATCAGGGGAATTTATTATTTTACGATAAATATTGTCGTTTACTCTGCAATTCCCCCCTCCCAGTTTTTATAGATTTTCTTGACAATATTTTAAAAAACAATTGTTTTTTTCTTAATATCAAGAGTTTTAATTGTTTGCCAAAAAAATGAAATTAAAAAAAAAATTTTTTTTTGAAATTTGAATGTGGCCTGGTTGGGGCCAGTTTGGGGCCAGGTCGATTAGCGTTGACATCATTTTGACAATATTGTAGAATATTTAACAAAAAATTGGTAGAAAAATAATTAAAAAGTAATCCAAATAGGAAGATTACTGGTCGGGCCAGTTCGGGGCCAGGTTAGGAAATAGGACACGATTTTGAAACAACTGGACCAAGCCCTATTTCAGAACAATTACAATTTAATTCTGACAGGAACTAGACCAGGCCAAGTCAGTCCGTATGTTTTATGCCCGATTGGGGCCAGGTTTGGATATTTCTACACGGATTATACTGTAAAAATTTTGATCGGACTTTAGTAGGGACCACAATTCGAAGCCCTATTTCAGCTCGATTACAATCAGGCACTAATTGGGGTTCAAGTCGGGCGAGAAACGCACGGCCCGAGTTAGGCCTGATCTGGCCTTGTCGAGTCCCAGTCAGGACCTGATGGTAAACGGGATGAAATAGGGCTTTGTATTGTGGCCCCTACCTAAGTCGGGTCAAAATTTTTACAGTAAAATCCGTGTGAAATAATCCAAACCTGGCCCCAATCGGGCATGAAACACAAGGCTTGGATTGGGCCTGACTTGGCCTTGTCTAGTTCCTGTCAGGATCTAATTGTAATCGTTCTGCAATAGGGCTTGGTCCAGTTGCCCCAAAATCGTGTCCTATTTCCTAACCTGGCCCCGAACTGGCCCCGACCAGAAATATTTCCATTTTGGTTTAAATAGAAAAAGAAAAAAGAGAAAATGTTAATGTTAAAGAATAGAAAAGAAGTATTACTTCTTTATTATTTTTCTACCAAACCTTTTCTTTTGAATATTGTCAAAATGATGTCAAATCTAATCGTTTTTGTCAAGTAGTCAAAACGTTTGATCTTCCGCGTAACACGTTAAAGCTGACTTTAGTTCATTAATTTCGTGGAACGACTTTCGGCATTTAGTCTCGGAGAAAATGTTACCATGGACTGTAAGAGAAAGAGAGAGAGAGAGAGAGAGAGAGAGAGAGAGAAAGAGAAAGAGGAGGGGGATTAAAATTACGGGTCTTGCATCTGACGAAGAGTTAAACGTCGAATTACAATTAGCGACTGAGTGGCTGGTACAATCTGCTTCGCAATCAACCTAAGGACCAAACTTGGAATCCGTTGATTCTTTACTTATCACGGATTCTTCTCTTCATTTATATATACGTATACATATACTGACAATTCCTGTAGAAAAGTGAGAGGAACGCGAAAACTTTTCCAAAGTTGAGTAAAAGGGTGGAGGTGAAAAACAAGCAAAGAAAGAGAGAGAGAGAAAGATTGTTGCGATGAGAATAATGAAGAATCGGTTTAAACGTTGGTTCATTTGTGTTTTTAATTCCCCATGGGCTTCGTTAGTAGGATAATAAAAAAAAGAAGGGGAGAGGGTTATTAAAGAAACTTTTTTTTTAATAATCAACCAAGTTTGGGGTGATTTTAAACACTAGTTGACGAGTGTAATTCTCTCTTCTTGTTGATTTCTCAATTTGTGAAAATGCTTCACTAACGTGTCATCAGGTAATTTTTACCCACGAGAATAATTTTTTCTTCTCTTAAATATACGGTTTTTTTTTACAAAAAACAAACATGTTTCGATGACTAATGTTGAGTAATTGAAATGTAAGTAAGTGAATTATACATCCGATGAGTAATTGTGAAAAAGAATTTAGCCTTGATGCTTTTGATCTAACGTAGGATGATTCGAGAAAGGAAAATTCTCTAAAACCCACTCGTTCGCAATTTTTCTTTCTGTAACAATTTCACATTTTCGAATATAATATTTTTAAAAATTAAAATAATTGACGAATTTCACATTTTCGAATATAATATTTTCAAAAATTAAAATAATTAACGAATCAGATTATTTTACATTTGTTTCTTTTAATGCAGGAAAATTCTAATTCGAAAGTATGCTTCACTTTCGAGAATTTATTCCAACTGGTTAAAATATCTTGTGAGGAGCGATAGAGGATTTTTTCGAAGGCGTGTACAGCGACAAAGAGACAGCTCGTTCGTCAGGAACTACTGTCCACGTCTTAGCGCCGCTGCCGCCACTTTCCAAGTTTGTTATTTGCGTGAATGTCGTGTGTGCGACTACTAGGAATCACTATTTGATATCCCGAACACGTAAGCCGAACGTACAGTGGATAAGAGTTCCCGGCAATAGTGCGACGAGAAACGAGTAACAAGGACAAAACACGACAAAGACAATCGTAACGAACACAGCACTCTGTATATTCCAATCGCAAACAAGAAGCAAGAACCTTGAGATTGATTTGAAAAATGAAAGAAAAAAAAATAATAATCGTACAATCTTTTACTGATAATTTTGCTCCTACTGTTTTCAAATAGAATTCAAAACTGTTCTCGCAGCAGTATCGTTTATTAATTTTCACTGCGCAGGTAAAATTTACAAATGCGCAGTAACTTCGCTCTTGATTTTCGTCTCCGCAGTCAAGTGCAATTAATGCGTTGTAATTAATTATACTCCCAATTTTCGTCTGTGAAGGTCAATTTCCATAAATGCACATTAGCGTTTTTCTTAATTAAAACTGCAATATTTTTATTAATAAAATATACAAAAGAATTAGTTAAAACTCCAATATAATTAATTAAAACTACATTATGATTACTTAAAACGACAATCAAATACTAAATCAATGATATAACTAATTAAAAGTACAATATAACTAATAAAAACTACAATAGTAGTATATTAAAACGACTATAAATTATTAAAACAACTATATAATTAATTAAAAATTACATTATAACTAATTTAATTTTAATAATAGTAATTATAATTAAAATAAATTAATAAAATAATTATATAACTAATTAAAACTACAATATAACTAATTAAAACTACATAATAACTAATTAAAATTACATTATAACTTATTGAAACTAGAATATTGCTAATTAAAACGACAATGAATTACTAAATCAATGATACAATTAATTAACACTACAATATAACTAATTAAAACAACAATACTACTAATTAAAACGAAAATGACTCACTGTGTCAGTTATATAACTAATAAAAACTACAATATAACTGATTGAAACTACAATATAACTAATTAAAATTACAATGTAACTGATTGAAACTACTATATAAGATATAACTAATCAAAACTACAATATAACTGATTGAAACTACAATATAACTAATTAAAATTACAACATAACTGATTGAAACTACTATATAAGATATAACTAATAAAAACTACAATATTACGAATTAAAGCGACAATGTATTATTAAAACTACAATATTACTAATTGAATTTATATTATACCTGAATGAAACTACAATATTAATAATTAGCACGAAAATTAATTATTAAGTCAATGATAAAATTAATTAAAACTACAATATAACTTATTTAAATATCAATATTACTGAGTAAAACGAAAATGACTTACTATATCAGTTATATAACTTATTAGAACTACAATATAACTGATTGAAACTACAATACAACTAATTAAAACTACAATATAACTTATTAAAACATCAATATTACTAATTAAAACGAAAATGACTTACTATATCAGTTATATAACTTAATAAAACTACTATATAACTAATTGAAACTACAATATGACTATTAAAACGACAACCAATTATTAAAACTACAATATAACTGATTGAAACTACAATATAACTAATCAAAACTACAATATAACTAATAAAAACTGCAATATTACTCATTAAAATGACAATGAATTATCAAAACTACAATATAACTTATTAAACCTACAAGACAGCTAATTAATATTAGACTAATATTAAATAAAACTAAGTTACAGTTAATTAAAATTAAATTGCAGTTAGTTTATAAACGACAGGGTTAATTAAAATTAAAATACAATTGATGAAAATTACGATACATTTAAAAATAAAAATGACAAAAAGAATTGGAAGCAAAAATAGAATAGAATTGAAAAATAGAAATTAAATAAATATAATTTGCAATGTCGTGATATTAAAATGTTTGAGCGGCCGAGAATGAAATTCTGGGGACCGAACATTGATGATATAATCAAAGCTTAAAGTCATAAAAGAAGCGAATCGACTCTGGTTGATCGTGACTTTGAGTGGCGCTGACAGTTTAAAGTGGACCCGTTTGGATACTTTGTTGTTTGGTGTCAGGAGAGCAAATCCGATTATAAAAATTTTGGCGACTGCTCGATTTTTTGCAACGTGAAGAAGGGATTATCGATTTCAGTCATACACCTGTCATACACGGCTTTCGTTACGATTTCTTGACGAGCACATATAGTTTTTTTTTTTAAATTTTTTTTTTAACGAATGAAAATACAGAAAAAATGATGCGTAACTTTGCTCGACAATTTTTGCTCTCGAACCAAAAGCACGCGAGCACTCTCTTGGCTCATTTATAAACGTATGGAACTACCGGTCTTAAATATGTCGAAAACCAAAACTGGTAACTGGCTTCCATTCATGGCGAAATTTATTTTAAGTTTCAACATATTTTTTTTTCAGTACCATTTCACTTTAACCTGACCTCTATTTACAATTTTTAAAAAAGATATATTTTTTTCAGTTTATTCTTTTATTTAAAAAAACGTCCAATTTGATTTTTGAAATAGAAAAGTAAAATAAAAATAAATTATAAATTAATTAATTTTCTAATTAAAATTTCAATTATAGATAAAATTAATTTTAATTTATTAAATAAATTATAAATTTAGTAGAAAAAGAAAAATAAATAAATACTGGAAAAGAAAAAGAAAAAAAAAATATCCAATAATTGAATAAATGAGAAAAAAGAAAAATAAATTAAAATTATACGCAACTTATAACTAAAAAAAAAGCCATCATGAAAATTAAATGTATCGTGGATGATTTAATGTTAATATGAGAAATGTTTGAAGATAAACTTGTGAGAAAATTGTTGAAGAAAGTTTGAAACGAATTTATTTTCCCGCGCCTCGCACTTTTGTCAAGCGGTGGGGTGAGGGAAGGATGACAAGAGAGGGGATTATTAAATACCCGAGGTTGTGCTTGTTTTTGGAATGAGTTGTTACCGGGGATTTTTCTCTCCTTGAGAGTTCGTTATTCATTTGAGAAAAAGTCGCAGGCAAAGTGCTGCCGGCTATTTCCCTTGGGAAGGGGAAAGGGAGGAAAAAAAGCACTTGTGTAACGAGGCAGGCAAAAGTTTGACGATACTTACCTTTACAAGTAGTACCCAATACTTAAAAAACAAACGAAAAAAGGAAAACAAAAAACACCCTCACACACATCTTCTGACCGAAAAAGAGAAAAAAAAATGAAACCTCAATGGTCCACTTGTAAAAAAAAGGTTCAAACAAGTGTCTGCTTGCGTTATAAACAAGATAATCAAATAGAGGCGAGAAAAATTGTTTCATCTCTCGAGTTTTTTTGTGTGTGAAATTTCTGAGAAAGAGGATTAGAGTTGAAGAAAATTAGATTTTTAAGTAGAAAAAGTTGTATTTAATCAGACTGAAATTAAAATTTTTATGTAGAAACAAGTTTTTTGTTAGAGAAATTTTTTAAAGTTTTAAGTAGAATAATCTAGTAATAGGTCAGACAAGTAGAAAACGTTTTTCTGTTAGAAAAATTTTAAATTTCCGAGTAGAAAAAGTAGTGTTACGTCAGACAAAAATTATATTTTTAAGTAGAAAAAGTAGTATTTCGTCAAACAAAAGATAAATTTTCAAGGTAGGAAAGGTAGAAAAAGTAGAAAGGGTAGAAATGTAGAAATTGTAAACAATTTTACCGTCAGAAAATTTGGGATTTCAATAAATATTTATTTTCTAATCAGAATTGCAATTCCATTAATTTGAAGATTTTTCTTCAAAAAAAAAAAAAAAAAAAGTAAAAACTGATTAAGAAAAAAAATCGAAAAATGAAAAAAGAAAAATTTAATTAACCGTATTATCTAAATTAAACGAAGTAGAAAAAAATCGTATTGAGCATTATAAATTACTTTCCTGTGAGTTCGTTATTTTTCACGCAATACACGCACAATTCTGCGGGTGGACACAAAAGCAATAGCGACAATCGAACTGAGACGTGAATCGACTTAAAAATGGCACCGCTCACGAGCCGATCGAATCGATCCCTTCCGGTTTATACTCTTTTCACATTAACCGCACTCTCTCTCTCTCTCTCTCTCTCTCTCTCTCTCTCTCTCTCTCTCTCATTCTCGCCTTTAGCGCAAGCCACAAATATGTACCGAAAATTTCAATTGATTCGCACCTGCCACGCAACATTACTTTACGCCAGGTGCCTTCCCTTTTGCGCCAGATAAAAAAAATTCCCCTTTATACAATATATATTTATATGTTGGCAAATAATTGCCGTTCGATTGTCACTTTTTTTGCCTTTATGGTTTTTTCTTTCTTGAGGCAAAATAAAAATGTGAAATTCGATGTAAATTACAATTTTAACTTGTAATTTTACGAAATTATTTACATTGAAAATAGTTGAAGATAAATAAAATTGATTTTCAAAAAATCGAAAGAAATTTTTTAATTTTGCAAATCTGCCTTCAGATTCGTAATCAGCAACCGAAAAAACCCCCCGAGTGACGAGTTTCCATGACAATTTGTTCAATTTCAGATAATTCTTCCGCCATATTGGATCCGCCATTTTGAAATTCAACATCCTAGGGAAAATCCACCAAAAATACGAATCCAGGGTAAAAAATACACTATTTTTAATTTTGGAAGCCTTTATATTCGTAATCAACAACCTTGAAACCCCGAGTAACGAATTTCAAGCAAATTCAGTTAATTTTCAAAAA
The DNA here is from genome assembly GCA_001855655.1 of Leptopilina clavipes. Classification (NCBI taxonomy): domain Eukaryota; kingdom Metazoa; phylum Arthropoda; class Insecta; order Hymenoptera; family Figitidae; genus Leptopilina; species Leptopilina clavipes. The sequence goes on from JUFY01032677.1 coordinate 36,155, forward strand.
AACTTCCGCCATATTGAATCCACCATTTTGAATTACTAAAATACACCTTCAGATTCGTAAGAAGCAACCGTGAAAATCTCCGGAGTGACGATTTTCATGCCTATTCGTTCAATTTCAGATAATTCTTCCGCCATATTGGATCCGCCATTTTGAAATTTAACTTCCTAGGGAAAATCTACCAAAAAATACGAATTCAAGCTTGAAAAAATTAACTACAAAAAAATGCAATTTTCTCGCCGGCAAAATTTGATTCCTACTATTTATTTATTTATCCATTTATTAAAATAAATACTGCAATATTATTTCCAATTCCAATTGTGGTTCGAGAGATAATTTTTCTCGAAAATATTTCAGAATCTTTCAATAGCTGATGGAAGGGGATTTGTTTTACATTTTAAGAAATTGTCCCTTGAGGCATAACTAACTGACACTAATCTGATATAAATTATTCTTTTGGCCAATGTTGCCACTCAATTATTATATATGAAAAAAGAGAGAAAGAAAGAAGGAGAGAGAGAGAGAGAGAGGCCGGAAAAAGTGAAGCGAGAGAAAGAGAAAGTATATATATTGGCAGTTTGTAGAACGTCGATAAGGGATCCGGTACTTTGACTTCATGTCCTTCCTTCTATTTTCTTCTTTTTTGCATTTTGCTGCTTTTTCTCTTCTTCTTTTTTTCTGCCTTTTTTTGTAAATTAAGTCTTATATCAGAGCTGGGCGAGAGAACGCTCGTAACTTCAGGCATTACAATAATAAAAGAGGTTGGGGTGTTAGGCTTTTTGAAAGCGTGTACAGGAGTTTCACGATTTCCATAATCTGACGCTCGTTTAACCAATGAAAAGCGTGAATCCGCCAACTGGCTTCGCTTTTTAACGAGAAATGACACAAAATTTATGTCTTCGAAAACGACGTTGCTCTGTCTTCAAAAAAAAAAAGAAAAGAAAGAAAGAAGGAAAAAAGAAAACGAAAAAAAACTTGTCCTCCACGACAAAAAACAGGTCCACCGAATTTTATAATTCGATGAATTATTCCCTTTTGCGCAGCCAGGTATTATAATTGACAATGTCATTCAAAAAATTCCTCTCTCTTTCTGCCTATTTCACTTCTTTACATTAAAAACAAAAAAACTTTTTCATTCTGGAAAATTATTTTTTTAAATATTACTATTATTCCTAATCATTATTAAATATTTATTACTCTATTAATATTATTTTTCTTTAGATAATTTTTTCAGTAAAATAATCGAAAAGGTTTAATTTTTTTTTTCAAATTGTACCTATTGGTATTATTGAATTAATTTTTTTGCCTAAAGTGACTTTTCGAGTATTTTAAGAAAACTTTATTTGAGTCTTGGTTCGAGAGTGTATTACACCAATGAAGTAGAAGGTAAAGAAGTCTGTTGCTTTGCACGTGATGGTATGTGCTTTGTCGTTCATTCTGACATTCAAACTATATATACGCAATATACAGATATTGGTATTTGTGCACCTGTGTAAGTGCAAAAGTTTTCGCATCTGCACTCGATAATGTTGCCATTTGGATGACACACTGCAAAAGAGTTCTGTTTGATTTACAGAATTTTAAGTACAAATGCGACAGATCGTCGATTTATATCTCCCCCTTTTTTCCTTTTCGTACAAGAATAGAATAATTTTCAATGTTTGAAATAAACGTTTTGAATGGAAAAGTTGTATTTGAGAGAAATTACTTCGAATCTTCAAAGAAAAGAAGAAAAAATTTCCAAAAATGGACAATTTTTATTATTTTAAGTAGTAAAAGTTGTGTATGATCAGACAAAATACTACTTTATGAGTGGAAAATAGTGGAAAAGATTATACAAAATTATTTAATGCTAAGTAAAAAAAGATGGAACAGATCAGACATAAATTTAGAACGAACTAATTTTTCAGTAGAAAAAGTCGTATTGTTCAGACAAAAAATTTTTTTTTCGTATCGAAAACAGAAAATATTTCTGTCAGTGGAAAAAGTTGCACTATGTCAGGCATAAATTGAGCCCAATTGATAGGTTTCAAGTAGAACAAGTTGCATTAGGTCAGACAGAGTAAAAAATTGTCGAATTACAAATATTTCGTTTTTTACTGCTTTTTGGACAAGAAAAAATTATAATTCTTTCACATTTAAATTTTGTTCAAACAATTCTAGTAGATAAAGTTGTATTATGTCAGACAAAATGAAAAATTTTGAATTAAATTCACCTTCTGAAAAATTGGACAAATAGTTTCTACTATACTTAATGTGAAAAAAAATTGAACATTGCTATATGGAAAATTTTTTATAAACTTTCAATGTTTTTTGTTCATTTCACCACATTGCAATTAAATTTTCCTGTAACAAAGTGAATAATTCATGCGTCTCTATTTCGTTTACAATGTAAATAGCGCTAAATTGAATGAAACACTTTTTTCCACCTCTCGCACAAGTGTAAAAGCGAACACAAGCGGCGAACAATTAAATGTAAAATGCGACCGTTTATTATCAATTTAATGCTAATCACATATGGAACTGCGTGTCGCGCAAACAAGACAGGTGTCCCCTTTTACGGACATTTCATTGCCGTTTACTTATTTATTATTTAATGACATTACAATTCTATACGTATATATAAACCGCCTCTCATATATCTATAAAGAGAAACGGTCCACTTTGAATTGTTGCTACTCTTTAAGGAACGTAAGATAAGGAAATATATAATATAACCAACAAGAAAATTCACCTTTATATTCATCAAGGAGAGTGTAAAATCTTAAATTGTTGTGCCATGCCCCACAGAATCAGAAGAGAAATAATACCAACTATGACAATTCAAATGTCACATTTTTCACCATTGACAGAAAATTTATTACCTTAGAAATTTTTTTATTCTCTCCTTTTTTTTAAACAATTAATGCTTCAATCATTTTCTATATTCGAACTATAGGACATTAAGTCTCAGTGCTTAATAAAATGCACCTGACATATGTTTTATTTATCATCATATATTCATAGTGTGAAAGTATTTCTATGTTACGAACCGTTCTCGATTTAATTGGTAGTCAAACATGTAAACTGGTTCTTTATATGAAGATATAAATGTCTTCTTAAATCTTTTCTAAGCATTACAAGCATTTTTACCATTAAAAAAAATACACATTTTATCTGTTCATTTAAAAAATTCTTTTTTCTTATCTTATTTTTTGGATTTGAATTTTTTTTTACCTAAACTTTGATTCCTCCTTTTGACCTTTTACTATTGACCTCTCTTTTGACCTTATTTTTGACCTATTTTTGACCTATACTTTAAGAGTTTCTTTTGCATTTGATTAAAATTTTAATAATTTTCTGATTCTTGATCTATGAGTTGAATTTTTTTTCCAAATCGTAACTGAACTTGTTACGTTACGTTGCGGCATCTTTTTTTTTGTGTTGAATTTCAAACCAGTAAGAAATATGAATACTTCTGGAAATAATGATCAAAGATTGTAAATCGCGTTTAACATCTTCTCTAGAGTTTTTACTTTTTGTTATTTTTTATTTTTTTTTTCACTCCCGGGTTAGATTCTTGAGGTGTTTTTCTTTTCTTCAGAGAAGACTATCTCGAAGCACCTATGGTAGTTGTTGATATGCAAAATGTGATAAAGAGAAGGCGCGAATATTTCACGCTGAAAACAATTCAATAGGTAGTACATCTCCCTTTACCTTGACCTGTTACTTGACCAAAACTGAAAAAAGAAAAATGACAATGGCACACCAAACATTGGAAGATGTATTTTCTCTCGATACTGTATCGACATTTTGCTCATGAGAAGATATATATTTTGCAGATCTTATCCATTCGATATAAACATTATTTTTATCCACTCTCTTTTTCTCTATGTGTGTAAAAATAGTTTGCGAAAATAGATTTTATATTTTCATGTTTATCCGATAAATAATCCAAGAAATATTACAATCTAAACGTCTTTTATTACAATTGGATGAAATTGTACGATTTTTATTTAATTATTATTATTATTATTGTTTCTGAAACTAATGGGAGAAAAAAAGAGATTTTGTAAAAGGGGAAATTGGGATAAATCCAATGAAGAATAAATATACGAGATGTTTAACGAGATTGTGGATGAAAAAAAAGAGGAAATGTTTCTGCAAAAACACTCGGGCAAGTGAAGTGGACGCAATAATAACCACCACACACTGCCTGGCCGATTTATTAATTTAACGACGAGCCCACAAAAAACCGGCCACTCGTTCGAAAATGTTCGGTACGGGGACAAATGTTTGACCGGACCAAACACGAGAGTTAAATTCTGAACCGTTGGAAAAAATAGCCCAAGGGATGCCGCGACGTGCTGCAGAGTAAAGGGAGAGGCGAAACAGGAACACACGCCTGGATTTAGAGACGCGGGCAAACGAAACATATTGATGTTTGCAATTAAATTGTCCAGACAATGGACAAATATCGATTCACTCAGCCGACCGACGATTCGATTTAATAAATATCCGCCGATTAATCGTTCACCCCCCTTCCACTCTCTCTCTCTCTCTTTCTCTACTTTGCACCACCGCGAAGCAATGCCAAAAAACTGTTTTGAGAGAGTACTTCGCTATATTTGTCCGTTCGTTTATTTTATGCTCTCTCTTTACATATTCACTTCTTTGAACTTTTGCAACGTTTGCATTTCATTAACTTTTCATTCGAAAAAGAAAATCCTCTTGATTTTTTTCCCCGGTGCAAAAAAAAAAAAAAAATTCGCGAAGGCAAAGGAAAAGTTCTCTTTTTGCGATTGTACTTTGTGTGGAAAAAAGTTTGGGAAAAAAGGGAGTGTATTGAAAACAGGTTTACTTTTCAGGTTCAAAAAAGGATTTTTCAACTTGTAAAAAGAAAAAGAGGAGGAAAAAAAAAACTCATCGAAACACAAGGATATGAATAGCTCATGTGTAAAGAAGCCACTCTGTGTTACCGTATCATGCAACTGATACGTATACCCTCTCTAACCCTTCCTTATGCGGCTTGTACCTCTGCTTTTCCATGGGGTTTCCTGTCACTTTTAATACCCGGCCGTGAGAGCTAAACATGTTTACTTCCCCGAACAGTAACACTTTCTCGTTCTCTATTTTTCCCTCCCTTTTTATTTAGCATTACTTTAAAAAATTTCTTTGAAATCTTCATTTAAATTTAATCCAGAACAACAGGTTAATCCTCTTAAATTGTTCCTGAATTATTTTTCTTTTTGAATCAGGTAAATCATTTTTAATTATTCTTAAATTATTTTTATAAATAACTTGTCTCTTTTTCAATAAATTTGTAGATAATGTTTTATTATAGGCGTGGTTAAGAAGAGAAAAAGTGGATAGACACGCCCATTTGGGCGTAATAGGTCACTCTTCTGTCCAAACGCCACGCCTACTGAATAGTGGGCAAATTAAAAAACTTTATGGTGCAAAATATTCCATACAAAAACAAAAACTGGGCGAGACTGTTGGACAAACATTATATAATCTTTCGGACCTAATAGTAAGCGTGGCTATTTGATAATTTATTAAATTATGGGCGTGACTTTCGGACAAACTGGTCAACAATAGGCGTCGTTATCTTTAATAAAAATAGTTTTCGAACAAAAATGTCAAAAGTGGGAGTGGCTATCTGGTCAACAGTGGGCGTGACTTTCGGACAAACTAGTCAACAGTAGGCATAGTTATAGATTAATAAAAATAGTTTTCGAACAAAAAGGTCAAAAGTGGGAGTGGCTATCTGGTCAACAGTGGGCGTGACTTTCGGACAAACGATTCAACAATAGGCGTCGTAATCATTTAATGAAAATAGTTTTTAGCAAGAGTGGGAGTGGCTATCAAGTCGACAGTGGGCGTGACTTTCGGACAAACTGGTCAACAATGGGCGTGGTTATCAAAAAATTTGAAATATGAATTTACATCAAACTGAAACGTTTGTTTTTTCAAATGAACCAGAAATGGAATTAATCAACAATAAATATGTACAAAAATTGAATGATTAAATAAAAATGAAATTAAAAAATTAAAGAATCAAATAAAATTATGTTTCAAAAAATTAAAATAAAATAAAAAAACGAATGATTTGTAATTACAGTGAACCCGATAATAATTAGTTTGCAATCGGATAATATTCAATGAATTTGTGTTACTTGTCGGTAGTTGAAAGAATATTATTTGAACAATTGTGTTATTGTAGACACTCATGGTACAATGTATGAATCGTCGAACCATATTGAAACGTCATGCAGACATATTACCATTAATAACTACGTCATCCAATCCCGCGAATATTAAATTATGCTAATCAAACGCTATGAATGATATTATTTGCTTTCGCGAATCATAGCCACAACCATTCGCCTAATCAAATTGAATAACGCACATGTTTGAAATCTCACGCACTTCTATTGCCAACATTGAAAACAGAATTCATTATGACCTTTCCCTGTCATTTACTTTAATTTGAATAAAAGTGCATACATATGTGTATATTTTTTTAAGGATAATCAAAATTACAATAATAATAATAATAATTAATCAAATCCAATATTTTTTTTTTCCTTTTATTTCATTATATTAATGAGGGTATTAAATTGTCATCTATTTATTTTCAAGCGAAATCAAATTCAAAATACCTGTAAATTATCGAGCTCATTTAAATTATTAAATTGATCATATATTTAATAATCATAAATTATTAAATATTATTGATATTCAGAAAAAGAAGAAGAAATGCGACAAACCATTAGAATCAGGATTATTTAAGGTCTCATTTGAATTGATCAAAGTCCACCTTAGTAATAATTAATATAACGAGCGATAAATTTTAGCGGGTAAGAAAAAAAAAGAATTTCCAATAAAACGTGTAATGACTAATATTAGTTTAAAAAAAGAATGTTCAAAGTCTGGAAGCCGATTGGTTGTCCTCGGATTCGCGTGATTTATAAGGGTCGATACTTACCGTAGGCACAGGTGCGAAGACACTCAAGTCGAATAATCGAATATACATATTCAGCACATTATATTAACGATCAAAATTATGGACTCTATAACGTGTGAGGACCAGGAGGTACCAATAAGCCTCTCTCTCTCTCTCTCTCTCTCTCTCTTGTGGATTACATACCGTGGGTGGACACCAATATCTCATGATTTATTTAAGTAGTTTGCTGGATAACAAGTTTACCTATATGGGACACCCCTGATGCAAAAGAATTTTTCAATCGAATAATAAATGCGTCTTCAAACGATCATTCGGTTGCTATATTCAATTAATAAATCCCCGACAGTGATAGTCGTTTGTTATTTTTCGAAAATTTTATTGGCATTTAATTATTCGATTGACCAAAATTAACTGTAGTTTTATTTCTGTTGGTTAATTGTAATTTGACTATATTTAATTTAATTGTAGTTGAATTAATGTAGATTAAATTGATGTAACTTTAATTGTAGTTTAATTATTATTAATTTTATTAGTGTAAGTTTAATTGTAGTTTAATTATTTTTAATTTCATTAGTGTAAGTTTAATTGTAGTTTAATTATTTTTAATTTCATTAGTGTAAGTTTAATTGTAGTTTAATTATTCTAAATCAAATTGATGTAAGTTTAATTGTAGTTCAATTATTTTTAATGTTATTGGTGTAAGTTTAATTGTAGTTTAATTATGTTTAATTGTATTGATCTAAGTTTAATTGTAGTTTAATTGCTTTTAATTGTATTAGTGTAAGTTCAATTGTAGTTTAATTATTTTTAATTTTATTAGTGTAAGTTTAATTGTAGTTTAATTATTGTAAATTTTGTTGCTGTAACTTTAAATGTAGTTTAATTATTCTAAATCAAATTGAAGTAAGTTTAATTGTAGTTCAATTATTTTTAATGTTCTTGGTGCAAGTTTAGTTGTAGTATAATTATTTTTAATTTCATTGGTCTAAGTTTAATTGTAGTTTAATTACTTTTAATTGTATTAGTGTAAGTTTAATTGCAGTTTAATTATTTTTAATTTTATTGGTGTAATTTTAATTGTAGTTTAATTACTTTTAATTTTATTGGTGTAAGTTTAGTTGTAGTTTAATTATTTTTAATTTTATAGGTGTAAGTTTAATTGTAGTTTAATTATTTTTAGCTTTATTGGTGTAAGTTTAATGGTTGTTTAATTATTGTAAATTAAATTGATGTAAGTTTAATTGTAGTTTGATTATTGTAAGTTTAATTGTAATTTGACTATTTTAAGTTTAATTATTGTAAGTCTTTTTGCTGTAATTTTAATTGTAGTTTAATTGTTTTAATGTTTATTGCCCAGGTAAATTTTGTTTCTTTCTTTTGATTATAGTTCATCTTTCTTTTTTAATATTTTTTTTGTTTCTTTAAAAAAAAAAATCTCCACGATTTAAAATTATGTCACATTAATCCTTTGTTTCTGTGAGCTGAAAAGTACAGAATATTCCTTTGGTGAAAAATTTGGGTTGATATTTTAAATTGCTCGGGAATGTCGAGCGTTTCTCGAAGTCATAAAACGTTCGAGTGAGAGTTTACAGACGCATTTATTATTTAGCAGAAAAATTCTGTGCAATAGAGCGTCCCACAAGACTTGTCTTGCACGAGAGCGAATTGCAGTGAATGTTTTCATTAAGTTGCATTTTCAGTGCCACATAAAAGTGGAAAATATTTTTCCAGGAATTATAAATTAAAAAGTTTACAAATAAGTATTTAAATATATTTTTTGTCCGAGATTAAAAAAATTCATTCTCTCGATAGCTAGTGACATCTGGAAAAATTTTTGAGAAACTAAATCCCAGACTCGTTACAGTTTTAAGTAGAAAAATCCGTTTCTAGTGAGACAAGTCTTTTACGAATCTATTTTTTTCCTCTATTCTTAATTTTGTCAAAAGTTTATCATACTCTTTTTTTCTATTAAATAAAATGAAAAAATTGAAAAATTTTCCAACGCCAAAAAATAATTTTTTTAAATAAAAGATTTTTTTTAAGAATGGTAGTAATATTCTCGAAATAGAACAATTTACCGTTCGTCTCTGTCATTCATAAATGAATTTGTATTAAATCGCACCTTGACGTGACGAAAGCCGGAAATTCTTACCGCGCTAACAAATATATAACCGTGTGTATTACATAATCCACCTAACAGTCTTGTTTCGGTCATATAAATGCAAGAAATACCAACGCACATCCCGCAAAATTCCTAATTAATTTTATGTTTCACTATGTGCACATACACTATCGGAAGTTGCATGTTCTATATATAAATCTTCTCGACAAAAATATTTCTTATCGCGCATTATGCGCAACAAAAGTGCATTGGCGCTCATTTAAATTTACAATTTCCGTGGGAAATTAGTCATTTCATTAAAATAATAAAAAGAAGTAAAAAAAGTGGAAATATATTCTAGATTAAAATCGTTATTCACGTCTTTAACATACAACACTTTTTTTAGAATCTAATACTAATTCCAATTTTTTTTCCATTTCCTCCTCATTTTATCTATTAAAAAAAAATAATCGTAACCCATTTTAAAATTTTATTACTCAATTATTGAAATATTTGTTTCATAATATATTATTAAATATCAATATCACATTTTTTAAATATTTAATTATTTATATATTTTTAATTTTTAACATTTTTTGTATTTAATATTTATTTTATCAAATATTATTTTTGAAACAATATTTAAAAAAATATTTATATTAATTAATTTTACTATTACAAATAAATGAAAAATGTTCGATTCTTTTAAATTTTATTTACCTGTTATTAATTTAATTTTGTTAAAATTCAATATTTTTACCTTTTTAATTATTTTAAAAGCATTTGTTTTTTAGAAGTATAATTAGAAGAATTTTTATTAAAAATTTTCTTTTTTAATAAATCAAATAAAAAATGAAAAATAAATAATAAAATAAAATTAATAATATTGTTTTCATTATAATGAAGAAAAATATTTGCGCGCATAATACTTGTGGTGTGCGTTCCAAACAAAAACCAATCAAAGTTGTAACCCAATTAAAATTTCTTGTTGTTAGGAGTGTAAATACTTATGAGAGGGACAAATTAAAAATATTCCATATATACGATTCGAATGCACGTGCAAATAGAATATCTCACGCCTCGGAAGTTTTGTAGTTGAGTGGTTTGGGGGTGTGTGTGTGTGGGTGGGGAGGAGAAGGAGGAGGCAAGAATCATGGCTTCTATATATGGGGGATGGGATTTAAGGGGGTATTTGAGGGTTGCGTATACGCACTTGTTCGGGCCCTATATATGCTTAACGTGTCTTCTCGACAAGTATCCATATGAGGCTTTCGTATAGAGAGGCGAAAAAAAAGAAAAAAAAAAAAAAAGAAGTAGAAGAGAAAGAGGCTCTCGTTCAACGCCAGGGGTGTCGCTAACAAGATGCGTTCTGTCTCTAAAGGGGGTTGCTATACACACCTCTTGTACGCACGCGCATGATTACCTATATACACACGTTTTGCAATTCTCTAATGACTTATTAGCAGGCACATGTTAGTTAACGACTCGACACAAAAATTACCACTTTTTTTATATATTTTCCTTCATATTTATCTTCTCCTTTTGGAATTATTCTTTCAGTACTGAAAAAATCAAAGGACGGTCACCCATAATAGTACTAACCACACTAAATGCTGCTTAACCTCCGTGATTACGACCTAAAGCGTTTCACCGTCCAAGCCATATCACTGGTTTAAAGAAAATATTTACTTATGGCAGATAAAAAACCAAGGGGAACAAAAGGAGAAAAATAAGTCAACTTTTGGGAATTTTTTCCCTGTTATTAAATTTTTTACCAATTATATAAAATACATAGGCTTCCTCTACAAATCCCAAGGAATATTTAGAAATTTTTTTCATACTGATCCGATGATAACTTTAGAAATGGTGTGGATATTTGAAAACAGGTCTAACAGACCTAGTGTGCAGTTTGTGTACCTTTGATAAATAACCTCCCGTTTTGATTTAATTTTTCGCAATTGATTCAATATTGTTATATAAGAAGAGGAAGAAAATGCCCTCTGTTATCTTGATTGATAGTGAAGGTTGAAATCTGACATGAACAGGTTTAAGGAGCATGTGTTAATACTTTTGAGATGACTCGACGATAGGGGGCTACGGGACTCGCATATTCGACTCCAAATGAAAGTTAGTTGCAATTTAATTTCAAGTGAAACTAATCACAGTAAAGTGAACTTAAACAATGGTGGAGTGATCCTAATCAATCTGTCATCTACATAAGTTGAAAGCTCACCTTGTGGTTAAATACATAGAGAGTGAGAGAGAGAGATGTCGTGAGTGAGTGTTCGTTCGAGAGAGGAAGATCTTGCTGATCGTTCTTGTCGATTTCACTTGGCAGGACTCACGATCGATATCGCCACCTAATTACGGACACGCGTCCTTACGTTCGACATTCCACACGTGACAATAATTAACGATACTATGTTGACCCTAATATCTGATTATAATCACTACACACCTGGATAAACCGTCATTTACTGCCATATAAATATTACCCCCCCTATCACTTTAATTTAAATTCATATTTGTCTCCCACAAAAAGTCACTTTTCGAAAAAAACAAAAAATGTTTTGAAAAAATTTTTACTCAAAATTGTTGGAATTACAACGATAATATAGAATTTTCAGATACAGAAAATAAGTTGTAGCAAAATTCAAGGGAAAGGGAAAAGCCAGGTTATAATGATAATAGTCAAGTAATAAGTTATTTGAATGAAATAAATTTTTTCCCCAGTCTTAAATAATATAAAATGAAAACGGTCTTTGGCGATTATCATTATTTATTTCCAAATAATTACAACGAATTCTCTCCCTCCTTGAAAATTGATAATTAATTTCCTTTTTCTCCATTGGTCCTCATTTATCCCACATCGGTGATTTTTCCCTATACATTTGTTTAATAAATAAATTTCCAGAATTCTCAGGAATTTAAACAAAATAATTCCTGCGGAAAAGAAACGTAGAGGGAAAAAAACAGCCGGAGAGGAAGAGAATTTGCACGCACAAGCGGCATACCTTTGATTTCCGGTTTTGATGAAGGTCGATAGCACTATATGGGAGCCTAGTCGTAATTTTCAATTCCGAATTATACGTAATTACGCGTGCACGCGTTCAAATATGTAAGATTTTAAAGGAATCCTGCGAATGGTTTGGTTCGTTCGCGTAATTACAAATAACGCGCGCAACCGGCCTATATATGCGCGCGACCTCGGGGTAAATGAGTAAAAGCCAGCGTTCAATTAATATTAATTAAAATGGCAAGGGGCAAGTATCCAGATAATTACTGTGAGCGACTCTATACTTGCGGGCCCCCTTTTTGCCCCCTCGTCAACGTCTCATAAACTTCGTCACCCTGCGCTTGTTTTTGAAACCCCGTAACCTCAGGAGAATTTGTGCTTTCTGGCATATGTGAGGTAAATTAAAGACAGATTTGATTTCAGTGGAAGAAAAATATTTATTTTTTATGATTTATTTAATTTGTTAAAACAAATGGACGGTATTATAAACTGTAATCGAAAGAAAAAATTCATAATAAATTAATATAATATTAATATTAATTAATTATTAACTTGGAAGAAACGGAGCTTGAGGGCTGGAAAGAAAACATTGGGAGAGAGAGAAATTGTAAGATTGTCCCCACTCTGGCGTTTGAGTGAAGCGGAGCGCATGCGTTGGAAAGGAAACGAGACTGAGAGAGAAGAAGTAATATTTCTTCCTCACTCTGGCGCCTAAGTGAAACGGAGCGCAAGCGCCGGATTGGAACTCTCATTATCCCCACTCTGGCGCTTGTGCTTTGCTTCTTCTTGGTTAAAAAGAACGTAAATTTACGCTTAGTATTTAATTTTCTTAAATTAAAAAATTGATACGAATAAAGCGCAAGTATTATTATTATATTAATATGTAATTTCCGTATTCGTAAAATAGTTTTTTGTTTACATTATTAACAAATTATGGAAATATCTTCTTTTTTTCAATATCAAGAACCATAGAAACGCGTTTTAGAACGCTTAGAAATGAGAGTAATAAATTGTGCGATTATGCTAATGATTGTGTCGATACGTCGCACAGAACACTTTTTCTTCTTCCTTTTTTTTCCTCGTTTCACAAATTACGATCATCTTCATCTTGTCGGATTATTTTTTTTCATATCTCTCTGCTTCTCGTTTATTGCGAAATAGAGAGAAGAGAGAGGCTCGTAAAATGGATTTTTATTTATTGATATTTTATTTATTTGCTAAAAATTCTTTTTTCGATTCTATTCACAAAGAAGAGAAGAAACAATTTTCGTTTTACTTTTTGGTACTTTTTACATAAATCTCTAAAATTCTTTTTCTGTAGTTCGTGTTTAAAATTTTAAAAACCATTTTAATTGGATAAAAAAAAAACATTTCAATTAATTTTGTATTAGTTTTCCAAGTGTGGAAAATTGGGAAAAATTTGACAAAGATCAAAAAGGGAGGAAATAATAATAAGTGAATATATTTTAAGAGAGATTGAAAAAAGGGGGAAAATGGTAAAAAAAATCGTATGGAGACATGAATTCTTTTTTTCTTTCTTCGGTTGCATTATCTTGTTTGCTTACACGCATGTCACTTCTTGAGACAGTTTCGAATATCTCGCGTCTATCGAAACGTTAGTAACGCTCTCGGTATATTTACAAGAGAGAAACGCGTTTACGAATATAATTCAATCACCTTTTCTTCCATGTTGATAAAGACAGATTTTTTAAAACTCGCACGTGACTATTACCGATAATCCTGCTCAACAAAAATTGATTCTGACAAGCGAATTATGATTCTTCAATAAGCAAAAATTATCTCGCATATCTGTGCGAAAACAATTGTTTACTTTCGATTTTCTTCCATTCGCCACTGACTTTTCGAGAAAAAAATCTCGTTTTTCAATATTCTACTAATTAATTAGTATTGTTTATTATCACAAGAAAAAATTTACTTTTCAAAAAAAAAAGTTATTTCTTCTCTCCGACTGGAAAACAAATACCCGCTATTAAGTTCAAAAGAAACTTCTCTTCAATAGAGTATTCTTCATCATCTCTGGAAAATCATAAAAAAAAATTTTTTTCTAGAAAACGTGCATCTTTAACTTTTGAAATCTAGGGCGGTTTCTTCGCCCCGTGAACTACGTGTCGGGAACTGAAGCGTGAATAAGGTAGGTGCGTAGGCCGCTTATTTATTTTAATGAGTTCCTCCCTCTTCTATAAAACGCGTTTCACTCTCTCTCTCTCGCCACCATTTCTCCCTCAGTAAGTTTCGTCTTTATCCTTCTGGAAGCTTTTGCAAACCGGGAAGCCGACGTCGTCCCGGATGAAAATTCTACTTTTTTTCCAACCCCTTTTTTTTGCGTAAGAGGGGCGTTAGCTCTACGCATATAAGTGCAAAGAGCCAAGTATGTAGAAGTGAGAGGGAGAGAGAGAGAGAGATAGAGTGAAAAATCGATGCACCATCAGAGAGTGCACCGCCCTAGCGAGTACCTCTGACTCGGTCTACGCATCTTTGCATGCACTACATATGTGCCTCCACCAACCCTCTATTTTTTTTTTTTTTTTTTTATTTCATTCTCGTCAACCCTTTTTGCACGTTGTGCTCACATCTCTCATATTTTTCCATCTCCTTTCCCGGTACTACTTTTCTTTTTCTCTAAATAACTTTTCGAGTTTTTCTAACTCAGTGAGAAATCGTATTTCAATTTTAGGTCGAAAATTCGAAACAAAGTAACTATTTAAATAAATAATTAGTAACAAATAGGAATTCTTCAGATTTGGAAACATTTTTAAAGAACGTGACAAATTGAGGATATTTTCAAATTCGAATGTTCTTTGATAAAATAGAAAACTACTTTATCAGTGTTTAACAGCATGTTACTGTTGGGTATCTATAAAAATTAATTCAAGAAATATCGCTGCTTTTACACCTCACAGCCCTTCGTCTTTATACTTTACATTTTTTCACAAAATCCCAGCTCGATCCATTCAGTATTATACAAGAAAAGTGATTTACAAACTACCTTTCCATCGATCACGTAACCTGACATTTACTTACTGCTGATAAAATAGAAAACTACTTTACCAATGTTTGAAATCACTTTCAAGTGTCGGTAAATGATTCCTGTAAATTTTTTTTCCTCCATTTTGAGAAGCAAATGGGAAAAATCGTTCGGCAAATTAACATTGTGCCGATCGTGATCTAATGAAAATTTTAGTCTTTTGTAGATCATTATTACTACAATCGATAGGTAATATTATGATTATAAGTATAAATAAAAAAAAATCATAAATAAAAATAAATCATAAATAAAAAATAAAATCATGAGATTTTGTTTTTGATTTATGATCTTGGAATAAAAGACGAATCTTTTTAGAATAATTATTTTTTCCAAAGAGATGGAAAAAAAATTAATTTTGATGTAATACCGAGACCGGATTCTTTTACGTTAGCAACCCCCTACCTAGTGTCAACCCTACCCTACCCTAAGAAAAACACTAGTGCAGTGTCGTGCGATCCATATCTAGGAGGAGACCCGCAGCAATGCACACACACACACACGAGTTCACATTTTACCCTCAAGGCCCTTGGAGGTTCTCTCTTCTTAACTCACGAGAGGGTAAAAAGGAAAAGGAGGGGGGTACGTGGTGCATGAACTGCAGTGAAGCACCGTCACCAAAGTGTGAGTGCAATGCGTGAACTGCAAACCCCCTTCACGCATATATCCAGGAAAGGGTCGCTGGGTGGTCTAGATTTTTTTTAAGTGCCCTATAGCTTGACGGGGCAAATCGAGATATAGCGCCGGTGTTGAAAATAGTCGACGCGTGATATAAAAAGTTTTTTCTCCTCGTGTAAAAGAAGAGAGAAAAAATATATATACACTCAATTTCAATGGGAACAGAACAACAATATTCTGGGGACTTTCTATGATTTCTCACACAGTTTACACACACTTGACTTGTGTAGTGGATTAATTTTTTTTGCAAAGCTTTTTCTTTTTAATTTCTACATTTTAGCATTTTATACTCTACTGATAAGGAATATATTTATTGAATTTTTTTTCCCTGCGAATGAGTTAAAAATTAAAATAGGAAAAATAGAAAAAGTATAGTGAAATTGATATTATGCGCAGATAATGGATGAGAAATTTTGTGAGTGAGTCACACCTATGGAGAGAGAAAGAGAGAGAGAGACAATTTCACATGGGGTCGTTATAGGCGAACGTTGAGAAAGAATCGAGTAACAGTAAATCAATAGTATCGTCTTGTCAGTCGTTGTCAGAGTGAAACACCTCTTCTTGAATGTGAACTTCCAGATACACAGCACCTGTATATTCCAATTTATTGCTTTGAGTAGACGACACAGTCGTCAATATATACGTATAAGGATGCAAATCCTAAAAGAAGATTTCTATTTCTCTTCAAACTTTATCTACAGAATGAATCAATCACCACAATAATTTGATTTTCTTCCTAAGGATATATGTAATCCGCTTGTAGGAAACATTTATTTCTCGTATTCGAATTTTTATGGGAATATTTTATTTTTACTTTTCAAACTCCTGCCTAACAAGAAGGAAATCGACTTCTTACGAATATTCTCTATTGAAAAGAAACAATTTTGTTAAAGTGAAAAGTATTTCTAACTTTAATCGCATTTGGGAATGTAATATATGATTCGTGTCTGCTCGTGCAGTTTCGTTATCGCGACGAATATTGACGAGTAGACCCGAAATGTCACGAGTCTGTACTCGGAAATATTCGTCGTGATACGAAACTGCACGAGCAGATACGATTATTCACGAGTAGATCCGAATCGTCAAGAGTCAGCACGAAGCGGTCTGTTCGTGACAACTCGTGAATATTCGTCGCGATACACTTTCGCCATTTGCAATTTGATTCGCCATGACAATAAAGAAAATAGAAAAATCTGACAACATAAGATTCTGTACTTGTGGGAAATGAATAATAGTGGACATTTTATTTAGAGTAAAGAAACGATTTATTGTACACAATGTCACGGTGCAATGGGCACGAATTTTACTGGTCGAATAAAGAAGCAATAATTTTCCCTAACCTATTTTCTTTGTCAAAACGCCAAGGAATCGCGTGTTTATTTATGCAGAATCGAGATGGACCAGACGAATCGGCGACCAATTGTCCTGCAAAAAAATTCATTTTTCTTTAGTTAAATTACAAGAAAGGAGAAAAAATTTTTTTTGCCTAAGTAGGTGAATTGTCTTTTCAGCATTGATTTTTCGGCAAAAGAAGTTTCATATTTTAAGAAACGCGTGGAATAATAAAATGTTCGGCGAACGTGAAAAAAAGAATTGCGATGGAATTTCGTTTCGCATGCATATAAATTTTTTGGGGGGCCCCACTGAAGAAACAAGGATGTCGACAGCCCAGGACGATGACGAGTTAAAAGGCGAATGACGATGAAAAGGGAGGTCCCCAAAGAAGGATTGCAAAGTTGACGGCTTCCAAACCTTATTTCGTATTCTGATTAACATACAGTACTTTTGTATTCGTGACCAAGTGCGTGAGTCAAGACTACCAGTAGTGTTT
Source organism: Leptopilina clavipes (assembly GCA_001855655.1). Taxonomy (NCBI): domain Eukaryota; kingdom Metazoa; phylum Arthropoda; class Insecta; order Hymenoptera; family Figitidae; genus Leptopilina; species Leptopilina clavipes. The sequence goes on from JUFY01032677.1 coordinate 53,770, forward strand.
TAAATTCAATAACCAACCGGGAATTCTAAAGTAATTTTCATTTTTTTAACGAAGCGAACAAACCTTTAAAAAATACCTCTTTATTCCTCACGACTAAAATTTATTACAATACTGTTTTTTTTTTCTTAAAAAACTTTATTACATTCTGCAGAAATACTTTTACAAACATGAAAATTAATTTTTCGAAAAAATTAAAAATTAATTTGTTGTTTAAAAATATGTTTCTTTCTGTTTCAGGTGAGTGATTTTGATGGTCTCATTGATGACATTTGGGTAAAGTACAAAAAAAAAATAATAATAAAACATTACATTTAAAATTCAATTATATCGGGTCGACAATCAAGATGGGGTAAAAATTCAAAACAAAGTCGTAAAATGTCGTGGAGAAATCACGGTTCGGTAAAATTTTACGAGAATCGAGGTTTGCGGTAATCCCTGTCTTTATCGACTTGAGTTTCTAATAATCGTTTGAGGATATCTTCCAAGTGGTCCTTTTCAACATCCTCCATGAACTCTCAATTTCATTCCCCCTGGTATTTTTAACCCCCCTCCTCTTTTTCTTTTCCTCCCTTCGAAACGTTAAAATTGGAATTTGTGACCAAGAATCGAACTCTTGGTTATCAACATATTAACAATTATTAAATGAATCTTAAATGTAACTTATATCTTGATAAAAATTTCCTACAGATAGCAAAGTATTTTTTACAAAAAAATTATTATTACTTTTTTTCCCTTTTATGAGAGGGAAATATTTGCTTTGTTGTTTGGCTTAAAAATTTACAAGATGAAAAAAAAATGTTACTTATATATTTTATTTGTGGCCAAAAGCGAAGTTTAATTTTCAAAAAGTTGGTGCGCGGTATTTCTTTTTTGCAAAAAAGAGGTGAAACACGCCAATTGCCGAACGAAAAACGAGGGTAATGAGACCTGTGAATTGTGATCCAGAATGGTTCCGGATAATGCATTGCTTACCAAAATGCAGCTGCATACGTACGCGTATATTCGAGGACACTAAATTAAGGTAAAAGAAAAAGTCGGAAAGGTTGAGCGACTGAGCATGCATAGCTACGCATCGATCAATCATTCGCTAATTATGCCCGCGATTTCTTTCTTTCGGAGAGATGCGCTCTCTTGGCCATCGACCTAACGGAAATGCATCCTCATTCACCGTGTATGCCTCTCTACCTCTTGTGTCCTCAAAAAGAGAAATACAAAAATTAACGTAGGCGTCTCAATAGCAAAGCGAAATTGTTGATAATTAAGAAATGTAATTTCAAAAAAACAGGAAAAAATAAAAACCATTTCGAAAAAAATTACCTCTGGGATGTAGTTGAGACCATGAAGAAATAAATGGCGCGAGAATTTTAAAAATACACCCTATGGTTTTCGACAAAGACGATGGAACAATATGTCGGTAAGTTAGAAATCTGTCTTGGAAATTTTATACCGAATTGGCGGAAATAAGCTATAGTAATATAATTTACTTCAGACATAAGCATATGCTGACAAAAACTTGCAAAATCCGTTAAAAAATTTCCAATAAATAAATAAATAATACAATAAAAAACGTGTCGGTAATACAGAAAACTATGCACTTCCATACTGAAATTTGAAAAATCACTTGTGGCGTTTAGTTTAGACGCCAAATAAGCGAAAACAGCCAAAAACTCAAAAATACTATAAATAGTTATTTTAAAATAAGACGGACAGTTGAGAATGTCGGTAAATTAGAAATCAACCAAACAAATGTATTAAAATACAGGAAAAAATAGTAGTCGCACTTGAATAAAATCCCAAAGAAGCGAAAACTGACATAAACTTAAAAATTGCATGAATAGTTTTTTAGAAATAAGGCGGATTGTTGAAAATGTCGGTAAATTAGAAATCTACCAAACAAATGTATTCAAATACGGAAAAAAATAGTAGAGGCACTTGAATAAAATCCCAAAGAAGCGAATGCTACATAAATCGGAAAAAAATCACCTTTAGTTCTAGAGAAACTAAGTTTACAAACACCGATTGCTGAATAAATTTTAAATAAACCACAAAAAAAATTAATGTATTTGAAGTAGGCGAGGAAGGGGTCAAAAATCGTAAATTGTAAAGTGGCAAGAGGGCGTGTGTAGTGAAAAGATGGTTCGGTGGTCAGACGAATGATGAGGAAGGAGCCAGCAGACCGGATCGGAGTAGCATTACACGAAATTAAGCAATTAACCATTTAATCGAATTAGCACACCGTGCGTACACACATACACACATACACAAACTCACATACACACAAGTTCTCATTTATACAAGTCCAAATTGTTCGCGATGGGTCAGTATTCCTGACGGTTACCTCATTAATTAATTAAGGACCCCTTTGAAAATGTTACATGTTGCATGGCGCGCTTTATAAGAAACGAGGACGTCGAACCTGGGATTGGTATCCTGACGATTTGACCGTGTGTGCCTATTTGCAGATCGATCGATGCTGCGCCCTGGAGTTCTTTTCTTTCGCGCGAATTTCGATCGAGTGAAATAAAAAAGCATTTCGTCCAGACAAAACTTATACGGACATCCAGGACACTCCGATCTGAATGCCTGGGTTTAATTGAGTGACTCCACTCGCCGAATGATGCACACGAATTTAATTCAACGTTTTATAAATTATATACTCTTGAATTGTATTGTGACTGAGTGTGTATAAACAGTGAGGATTTTTAGTCGAAAATGGAGAAATTCTGTAGAGAGGAAAAAAAATTTTTTTTTAATTAATCAAGATTTATGGGTTGATTGAAAGTTCTTTTCATTTGTCGTTGGTATTTAGAAGTTTCTGAAATCACTATCCGGGAGTTTTTTTTATTAGCGTCGATTATTTCAAATCTGACCTGATTTTAAAAATTTAAAATGGCGGATCCATTATGGCGGAGTTACTCGGTGGTTTTCAAGGTCACTTATTACTAATCTCGAAATGGAATAAGGAAAAATCAAAAAAGGGGGATCCAATATGGCGGATATTTTTGTAATTGATCGGATTCGTTGGAAAATTGTTACCTGATATTGAATTCACAAAATATCAAAATGGCGGATCCAATATGGCGGATTATTCTGTAAATCAACGGATTCCCTTGAAAATCGTTAATCAAGGGTTTTTGGGGTCACTGAATACGAATTTGAACTCAGATTTACAAAATTGAAAATGGCGGATCAAATATGGCGGATATTTTTGTAATTTATCAGATTCGATGGAAAATTGTTACCCAGGGGTTTTTGGGGTTGCTGATTACGAATCTAACATCAAATTTTGATTTGGAAAGTCCAAAAAATCCTTGAACAACGAGTTTCAAACATAGAGGAAAAGAATTCACCTGTCTATAGTTATTAGTAATAAAAAAAATTGATTATTGAAATAAAAATCAAAAATAATAAAAATCTATTGTACAACATAATATTAATATTCATATGTAAATTACCAATATTAATACGAATAATTAAATCATTTTAAGAATCACAATAAAAAAAACGATTAAAAAATTGGAACGTTTCCGCTTGGAAATTTATTCATGAGACTCTATATTCGTTTGGAAATTATTTCGCTTGGTTAAACGATCACAATGCGAAGAAATACATTATATATGGTATGAATTTTGCGCGTGTTAGTGATATAAATGTATGTATATGGCGGGCCATTTAGGATATTTTAAGAGCTCCCGCACATAGTGTTCGCGCGGCGGCACAATGTGTCGACTGGTATAACTGGACGCATATTTGACCACTGAAACAGGTATCTGGTTAAACAATTTTTCGAAACCTGCGCTCCAACCTTATATTCTATTTATAAGAAATAGATCGGAGGATTCAAAAAAAAAAGCTTCCATTCCGTCACAACACCATCATGTCAATCCCCTGTCAAACTAGATTATTAACTAAATAGTGTCATGTGAGACACAAACTTATACCTCCAATCAGCCACCAGAATATCGTATATAAAACATTTTTAAATTTCAACGAAATACAAAATTAAGTTTTAACATTTCTTATTAATTAATTAATTTAAATTTTTTTCTATATTTCTAATTATATATTTTCAAGGCCAATTCGTTTCTTCAATAAGAACAGTAGTATTTTGTTAATGCGCCCTCACAAGATGAAAATACAATGGCATTCGACTTGTCTAGAATATAGAGACAGAATGTTTATTGCAACTGTTAATTGCTTCGCGGTGATTACCGTCACGCGGTGCCGCACGGTCATTTCTCCGCATAATGTAATACATTGCTTTATGACTTGCGCAATGATACATGCTCATAAAACAACACGATATTGACGTAGAGATACGCGAGGATCAAGTGCGCGCCAGACAGTGAAATGTGCCATAATTATATTATATATGAGTATTGGAAAGATCTTCGTCTAATTCATATATTATAACGCGCTGCCGTAAATTAATATAATTTATATTTATCGAGTTTCCCATCCGTAAAGCAATTTACAAATAATGCCCAGAGAGAAAGAGAGAGAGAGAGAGAGAGAAATGTTCCTTATATTCTAAAAATAAATATTATAATAAGTATATAGAAATGTTTAACTATATATAATTATACATGCATGTGTGTTTAATCATAACTAAGGAAATACAAATTTATTTTCACACATGTCAGAGGTGAAACAAATATGATATATTGTAATAGCGCTAATGGATTAATTAAACCGTTAATTGAATATCGTTTATTATCAACATTTGCATTCAAAACATTTCCATCGCACGTATATTTCATTTAAGGCACTCAATCAGTCGCACTTTCCAAATTAATGCAAGTTCATTTGTTTAATGTCAAAATCACTCATTGCTATTAATTTGTTTCCATTCAACAAGACAGAGAATGAAAATTTCATTGTTTTAATATTAAAGAAATTATTTTCACCAATATTTCCCTAGTAATCATTTTCATAATTTATTAAAATTTAATTTCAAACATTTTTCATTCATACGTAGTGGAAAAAAAGTAAAATTCTCTAATGAAGAAAAATTACAGCAACAATTACCGTAGCAACGGTTCCTTTGTAAATGTTTCCACAGTAACTATTACCCTAGCAACTGTTACTATAGCAACCGTTTCCAAAGAAACCATTACCCTAGCAACTGTTACGATAGCAACCGTTTCCATAGAAGCGATTGCCTTAGCAACGGTTGGATAGCAACCGTTTCCATATAAGCGATTGCCTTAGCAACGGTATCATAGCAAACGTTTCCATAGCAACCATTACCCTAGCAACTGTTACTATAGCAACCGTCTCCATAGCAACGGTTACTACAACCACCGTTTTTGTTAACTGGTAACTTTTACCACGATGAACGTTACTACAAGTACAATTTTTTTAATCCAATGAATAATAATTTTTCCAAAGTAACATTTAGGCAAAAGAGGAAATATAAATTAGAATTTTATTTTATTTTTTGGAATTAGTATTTTTTTTTTGAATTAGTATTTTCGAGTGAAGAAATTCAAATTGCTGATGTATGTTTATCGTTTGTAATGTAATTATCTCTATCTCTCTCTCTCTCTCTCTCTCTCTCTCGTTCTCTCTTTCACTCGGTTCTCTTGATGAGATCATTTAGGACGGTAGAATGTTTATTTAATAGTCATCTACCTGCTCGCTTGTAACATCTCATGTTTGGCCTGAAACGTGTATTAGACAAACAGCATTAATACACACTATCCGTCGCTGTCAACGCATTAACCCATCTTCGATGGCGACCCAAAAAGCAATGGCGTCATTTCCGTCTTGTTTTCTTATCGCGACAGAGATAGTTTAAGACGCAACTTTTTACACCGCACGTATATTGTATATATACCTAAGTATTATAGCATTCAAAAAAATGAAACCAACATTCTCACTCTAGTTACTTTATCTCCCCCTCGTGTGTCGACTTGAACGATATATTTTTTTGGGAATAATTTATGATACCCGTTGGTGAAGAAAAAAAATCAATTTTCATCCTTAAATGACACTTCTCTCTCTCTCTCTCTCTCTCTCTCTCGTATGTGTGTGTAAATATCACTTTAACGTCGCCTAATTGAAAAGTTTTCAAGTCGAAAAAATTCCAAGTATATAACGAATGGCCCATTATTTCCTAATTGAGGGAATTTCTCAAATCTTGCTTTTATCAGAACAGATATAAATAATTCCTGAAGTATAACATCTCGAACTGTTTTTTAAAAAATAAAAAAATTTAAATCAACTCTTCTGTCTACCAAACGAGAATCGAAAAAATCTTTTAATTGTACAAAAAATTTTTTCTAAATGGAAAAAAGACATTTAGACAAGTAAATTATTGACCGTTAAGTTTAGCAAAAAAAAAAGAAGAGAATAATAAAAATTTGAAATTATGAACAGGAAAGAAAAATGTCATATTAAGGTCCTATTAGTGTTTTTTTTCCCAAAGCAATTCGTCTGTGTTAGTCCAGTTTGTTCCACATTTAGAGTCGGTTAGAAAAGAAACTTTGGGATGAGAGAGAGAAAGGAAGGGGGGGTTCTGTCTCAGATTACATCGGTCGTCTCTCAAACCCGGCTAGTTCCAACACTTTGAACACAACACGAGTGTTAACATGTTGTCGCTGAAATCTGCAACCCAAACCAACGTCACACCGCCAATCTTAGTTAGCGCTGCAAAAAAAAAAAAAAAAATGTGACCTGCCAAAAAAAGCGAAAAATGAAAGGGGAAAATAAGAAACAAAAGAATTTGAGAGCGAAGAAAATATTTTCATAATTAGACCCTGCATCGTCGCTTTCATATCGCTTCTTTAAATTTTTCACGAATTTTTTTTTTAAGTTGAAACATTTTTAATTCAAGTAATTTTCAAACTGGCATATTAAATTAATCAAAGAACTTAATTTAATTACCCAATCGATTTTATATTTAATTTAATTTAAATAACTTTTTTTCCCCTAAATTTAAAGAAATGGGAGAAAATATTTTTTTACAGGAAACATTTTCTTCTATGTGGTGCACAAAAAGTCGAGAGTTATTTTTTTAATTCTTTAGGGGGGAATAATATATTCTGAGAGGGAAATCGAGAAGTCAAATATACAACATTTTGGTGGGAATAACGATGAATTTGTATTCAAAGTTGGTTGCAAATACAATTGCAAATAACAGCAAAACCGATGAAACGTTTTAAGCGTCTAAGCGCCTTTGCAAATGAACCGTATAGCGTAACAATAGACGTCGACCCATAAAGGCTATGCTTTCGAGCGTTTATCGTGGATTATATTTTTATTACCGTCGACGTGAGTACCTGGATTAGTGAGGACGTGTGCACAGCTGAGGTTCTTTCAGGCCCAGCGGTTTCTCGTAAAGGGCGATCCCTTCTCCCTTAGAGATAAATAGAGTTCGCTACAGCTTCATCTTCACGCGAATATTCCACATACAAGCGTATATATATATTTTTCTTTCCTGACAAAAATTGATTTTTACCACTGCTGTGACTACACTGAAAAAAATATTTATTTGATTCAAATAACCGATTACTTGTCTATTATCAAATAAATATTTACTTGAACCAAATAATTTTTATTTAAGTAAAATAAACTATAATTATATTAATAATTTCTGTATTTGAATCAAATATTTAATTGATAGAAATAAAATTTATTTGATACAAATAAATTATTTGATACAAATAAATATTTATTTGATAATAGTCAAGTAATTCATTATTTGAATCAAATAAATTTTTTTCAGTGTATATAAAATCCTTTTTTTTTTTAAAAAAACCTCTCCATTCATGTATAATCATCAAATTGGGAAAATTTTAATATATTAAAGATTTTGTTGGAAAACTTTGATATTGTATTCTAGAAACATTAGTGAGAAAATTCAACTATAGAAATGAAGCAAGTTATATATGAAATCTACAATTCGAAATGCGTCGAAACTTAATTTCCATTTCAAGTTGAACACATATAACGCATAATTTGCCTAATTTCAGAAACGTCTCTGTTTAAGTTAATTTGCGACTAAACCTGCTTTTCCGATAGTTTCATTTTCGACATAAGTTATAGAATAAAAGTCAATTTATATTTATAGTAGTCGAAACGCTGTTTTCTTTAATTATAGATCCAAATTAGTAATCTCTTATTATATAAATAAGAAAAGCAGACTCAAAAGTATTTATTCTAAAAGTGGAAATTTATTCCAGTAGGTAATTCGTCAAGTAATGTTGCAAAGATTTATTTCTTATTTTAAAGAAGATTTTTCCTTTTAGAATAATGTAACTGGAGTAAATTATTGTTTTCCGTGTAAGTAATCGCGTAATGTTCGTGAAGAGAAATAATTATTACAGACTAAGAATAATTATTTAAAGCTAATTTCTTGCAATGAGAAAGAGAGAGAGAGAGAGAGAGGGAAACACGGCGCTATAATAGTTTTAGAAGAGAGAGTTTCATGTGAGGAAGGGGTGGAAGTAGAAGATGGGTGAAGATATGAGGGGAAAAGAAGGGTGTAAACAAAAGGAATTTCAAGAAACATGCGCTGTTTCTCTCTCTCTCTCTCTCTCTCTCTCTCTCTCTCTCTCTCTCTCTCTCTCTCTCTCTCTCTTTCTCTCTCTCTCTCTCTTTCTCTCTCTCTTTCTAGCGTTGCTAATTAGCCTTCACTTCCGTTTCGTTTCCACCATTACGTTTTAGAGTGGGAATATGGTAGGAGTTGTAAATTATACCGTCGGTAGCAGAACATACTCGATACATACTATCTCTCTCTCTCTTTCTCTCTCTCTCTCTATCTCTTTCTCTTAGAGCACAAACAGAAGGGAAGCTGCTTGCTGCTGGCATAAGCGTAACACGTCAGGCTTTTGGATATCCCTACTGTGCTTAAAGCTTATCTTACAACTGGGATATGGGACATTTTCTAAGACTGCTGCAGCTCGACGCTATTCTCCTTGAGTCAGGGCTTTATATGTATAAGTAGAGTGAGACGCGAATATATGTTTCACTGAAATTGTCCTTGTCAGAGGCAGGAAGCTCAAGAAACATCTGACGTCTCATTTTTTAATGTAATTATCCAAGATGTATTATTACGTTTCTATAGAGATGAGAAATGCAACATAAGTACTCAATTGTTGTGTTTGTTTCATCAAAGACTGTATGCGAAATTGTTTTTGTTGATATAAACATCAACAAAAATGAATTGTTTTTGTTGACATAAACATCAACAAAAACAAATTGTTTTTGTTGACATAAACGTCAACAAAAACAATTAAAATGATAGAACTATCAGGGATGGTAAAAATATAGGAATATTTCAGTCCGACTAAAACGTACTTTCACTACTGATTATTAAATTTTCTATTCTTTTTCCAATTTGTCTGACTGACATTTAGTTGTACTACTGGGAATAAGATTACAAGGTTTCAACTACGATACATTTGTTACTTAGTTAAAATATAATAATTTCTTCTTTCTGGTCAGATAACTTTCACTACTGATACGAAAAAAACAAGAATTAAAACGCTTGTCCGACCAAAATTTACTTATAC
>JUFY01032686.1:16104-27702 GCA_001855655.1 Leptopilina clavipes
TAGCAATGACTCCTTTTTTTATTCTGACTTCCATTCTGACTTCAAGTTTGCGTTGGATTATGATTTTAAATTGGATTTTGACTACGGTTTTTGCCTTCAACTTTGAATTTGACCTTAATTTTTTAATTCAAAATTGAATTTGACTTTGATTATCACTTTGATTATGATTTTGACTTCGATTATGACTTTGTTTTGATTCTGACTTCGACTTTGATATCAAATTTGACTTTAATTTGACTTTGATAATGATTTTGACTTCGATTTCCGCCTTCAACTTTGAATTCGACCTTAATTTTTTACTTCAAATTTGAATTTGACTTTGATTATCACTTTGATTATGATTTGGACTTCGATTATGACTTTGTTTTGATCCTGAATCCGACTTTGATATCAAATTTGACTTTAATTTGACTTTGTAATAGATTTTGACTTCGATTTCGGCCTTCAACTTTGAATTTGACCTTAATTTTTTAATTCAATATTGAATTTGACTTTGATTATCACTTTGATTATGATTTTGACTTCGATTATGACTTTGTTTTGATTCTGACTTCGACTTTGATATCAAATTTGACTTTAATTTGACTTTGACTTCGATTTCCGCACTTTAACTTTGAATTTGACCTTAATTTTTTAATTCAAAATTGAATTTGACTTTGATTATGATTTTGAATTGGATTTTGACTTCGATTTTTGAGTTCGATTTTGAATTTGACTTGAATCTTGACTTGGACTGTGAATTTGACCTTAAGTTTTAATTTGACTCTAATTTTGATAGTGATTGTGATTGTGACTTCGATTTTCACATTGATTTTAATTCTGACTTCGAATTTTACTTCGCTTGCAAAACTGATTTTGATTCGGACTTCGATTTTGACATTGATTTTCTATCTGACTTTGATTTTGACTTTGACTTTGATTTTGACTTTGATTACGATTTTGACTTCGATTTTGACTTCGAATTTGAATTCGATTTTAAGTACGATTTTGACTTCGAATTTGAATTCGATTTTAACTACGATTTTGATATTGCAATATTGACAAAAGCTTATCGCAAAGTTTCACAGTAAGCTTTCTGCAATATTGTACCGCAAGTTTTACTCATTTTACACCCATCAATTGGGGTAAGGAATAAATAAAAATATTCGTAAGTCAATGAATTTTTGGCAAGGAGCATATATATTCTAAATGTCGAATTATTCCCAAAATGTAGAAACAAAATAATTTCTTTCTACTTTGATAATTCTGCGAAAATTCGCAGAAAGTAGAGGGAAAATGCAATTTCTTTTTATGAGGTTTGACCTTAAATGCTTGCGCTTGGATTTACACTGGAGGCTTTACTGGTACATCGTTTTCCAAGATGTACGAAGAAAGAATTACTAAAGGAAGAAAGGATAGAAGAGAGATGGAGGATAGTGGGATAGAACATGGACTTGCATAGAGCACGTGCGATATCTCGGGCATGAGGGACGATGGTACGTGGGCATTTCCAGACTGTCGGCTTACGGACGTGTATCATATTTACGAAGTGTGCACAATCCGGCTCTTGACTTAGGAATAATGTTACGATCTCACAGGACCATGTCATTATTCCTTGCAAACTATAACCATGCCCATCGTGATACGAACATTCAACCGTATATACACTTCATTTCATGTAATCTTCAAAAATTGCTTCATGATGCAATTCCAAGGAAGGAATTGCGCACACTGCTGATATAGTACTAGAGTAAACTAAACTGCTATTCACTTCTCCAGTGCATCAATAATGTCAGCAAAAATGCCAAAAATCGACACAAATTTCAATATATCTTACAACATAACAGACTGTGGTGATTTATTCATCATAAGAGATTCATTAATCGTTTGGTGATTATTTCTAATTGCAAACAGGGATGCAATTGTGAAATTACGATTTGACTTTGACTTTGTATTTTATTTTCACTGCAATTCAAGGTCAAAATCAAAGTCAGATACAAAATCAACGTCAAAATCGAAGTCGTAATCAAAGTAGAATTCAAACTTGTAGTCAATATTGAAGTCAAAATCAAAATCTGAGTTAAAATCTAATTCAAAATCATAATTAAAGTCATCAAGGTCAAATTCACAGTCCGAGTCAAGATTCAAGTCAAATTCAAAATCGAACTCAAAAATCAAAGTCAAAATCCAATTCAAAATCATAATCAAAGTCTAATTCAAATTTGAAGTCAAAAATTAAGGTCAAATTCAAAGTTAAAGGCTGAAATCGAAGTCAAAATCATTATCAAAGTCAAATTAAAGTCAAATTTGATATCAAAGTCGAAGTCAGAATCAAAACAAAGTCATAATCGAAGTCAAAATCATAATCAAAGTGATAATCAAAGTCAAATTCAATTTTTGTTGTTCCGTGAAAAATAAAAATGGTAAGCTATACTATTTATCTTCTAAGCTCAGTATTTTTTTTTCTATATTTTTTTTCTATAAAAGGACAGAGATTGCAGAAGAAGTTGGTTAAAATATTCATGATGAAATGAAGAGCTATGCATGGAAAAAGGAAGGTTTGAGAGAAAATTTGGTTGAAGCGGCGGGGGAGGGAAGCAATATTTTAAAATTTAGAGAAGAAGGCAATTTTTTATCAACTGGCAAATTATCAGCACCTAATCAGCTTGTCTGAAAAATTGAATGAAAAGTTTTTGGTAATAATGTGAAATAATATTTCCAGTTTATCATAAAGTACATCAGTCAAGAATCTGTTTTTTTGTGGCGATTGTAGATACGGAGGGAAAAAAAAGAAGGTGGTAAGCGCGAGAGAGTAAATTTTAAATGCAGCCACTGCATCGTTTTTAAAATATTCATAAAGGTCTAGAGAGAGAGAGAGAGAGAGCCGTAGTAGAACTTACGACGTTGAGCTTACGCCCAATCTTGGGAAAACGCACTATGGAGGAAATCCTATGAATTCAGAATACCGTGGTCGGAACAACTCGCTCAAGTAAATGTATGTATGTATATATATATACACACACACAAATATCTCGTACGTGCAAAATGGAACGTGTGACTAGCTGGATCTCCCACGTTATACGAGAATGAGCAAATTACTCCTCAAAAGATGCAACGCATACTATGTATAGACCTTTCAAATTATCGAACCTCGCAAACTGAACTTTGTATATAATACTTGTTTACTGATGAGAAATCAAATACTCAAACTTGACTCAATTACATTAGTAAATTAGTTTTCTATACACAAATAAACCTATTTCAAAATTTGTCAAACCTAAAATTTGTCACATCGGAAATAGAATTTATTATTTTTCTCTCTCCTACCTCTAGGAAAAAAGGTAGAAAATATTTTTTAATAACAAACACTCTAGTTTCCATTAAACATTTTCCAGGTAACTAATTGGCGGAACATTTTATTGTCCCTATGATAAACAAACTCGTGCGGTTAAAATAACAACGTTTGAAAATAATTAAAAGAAGAAAAGAAAACAATGATTAATTCAAGATTTAAATTAAGCGTAATCGGGTGGAAAAAAAATTTATATATTGAAGTAGATCATGTATATGTGTTGTGACTTAGTTTAATCTGATAAACTCTTGATTAATTAAAGTGCTTTTGTACGCTGAAAATCTTTACTAGAAAATCGTTTGATTTCAACTGTTGTTGTTATTTTTTCGAATGCAGAAAAACTAATCCTGAGGTAATCGTACTCCAGTGGATTAATTCGATAACGATGTCCTTTTGTCGCAAACCTATCCAGAGTTGAAATGGCGATGTTCCATCGAAGGGACTCTCTGTCGGATTAAATTTTTGATTTATTCCCTTGAAACGATATCATTTCGTTTCCATAAAACCTTTCACGGGTTTTGTATTTTCCTTTTCAGTTTGTATGTAAATATTCCATCACTCGCAAAAAACACTAATCCAAACTAACATTATTCTAAATATCCGAAACTTTATAGCAATGACTCCTTTTTTTATTCTGACTTCCATTCTGACTTCAAGTTTGCGTTGGATTATGATTTTAAATTGGATTTTGACTACGGTTTTTGCCTTCAACTTTGAATTTGACCTTAATTTTTTAATTCAAAATTGAATTTGACTTTGATTATCACTTTGATTATGATTTTGACTTCGATTATGACTTTGTTTTAATTCTGAATTCGACTTTGATATCAAATTTGACTTTAATTTGACTTTGATAATGATTTTGACTTCGATTTCCGCCTTCAACTTTGAATTCGACCTTAATTTTTTACTTCAAATTTGAATTTGACTTTGATTATCACTTTGATTATGATTTTGACTTCGATTATGACTTTGTTTTGATTCTGACTTCGACTTTGATATCAAATTTGACTTTAATTTGACTTTGATAATGATTTTGACTTCGATTTCCGCCTTCAACTTTGAATTTGACCTTAATTTTTTAATTCAAAATTGAATTTGACTTTGATTATCACTTTGATTATGATTTTGACTTCGATTAAGACTCTGTTTTGATCCTGACTTCGACTTTCATATCAAATTTGACTTTAATTTGACTTTGACAATGATTTTGACTTCGATTTTCGCACTGTAACTTTGAATTTGACCTTAATATTTTAATTTAAAACTGAATTTGACTTTGATTATCACTTTGATTATGATTTTGACTTCGATTATGACTTTGTTTTGATTGTGACTTCGACTTTGATATCAAATTTGACTTTAATTTGACTTTGATAGTGATTTTCACTTTGATTTCCGCCTTCAACTTTGAATTTGACCTTAATTTTTTAATTCAAAATTGAATTTGACTTTCATTATCACTTTGATTATGATTTTGACTTCAATTTTTGCCTTTAATTTTTAATTTGACTTTGATTCTGACTTTAAATTTAAGTTATATTATGATTTTGACTTCAACTTTTGCCTTCGACTTTGAATTTGACTTTGAATTCAGCTTTGATTTTGACTTCAAATTTAGCATTGATTTCGAATTCGACATCGATTATAATTTTGATTTTGAATTTGACATCGAATTTAACTTAAAAATTTGATATTTACTTTGATTTTAACTTTGATTTGTCATTCGATTTTTAACAAATGAATGTAAATTATAAAGAAAAATAAAGTTTAGAATTACAATTTTTTCCCCTCGAATTTAATTTTAATCGCATTTTAAAAAGTCAAAAGCAGTCAAAGATCGACATTATAAAAAGTTTAAATTTTGCAAAATGACAAATTTTATTAATCAAAAAGTTTAACAGTTATCAAAATACCTTCATGAACTGTCAAATAATTAGATAAAACTTTTCTCTTAATTGCGCGACAAAAGTTTTTAGTTGAACTCTGCGAGAAAGTTCAATGAATTTAATAAAATTTAAATTTCATTGAAAGTGAAATTGAGGAAGTTTGTATAATATCCACAACGGGAAGAATTCTCATGGTATAATTTTACAACTAATAGGAACCCATTCTATTACAAAAATAAAATGATCATACCGAAAAATTGTGGATTTTTCTTTTTCTTTTAAATTAGATGAAACACTAAATTATTAATTTTTTGTTTTTTTAATTTAAAAATTGATTAAACCGTTAAATGGTTTTTTTCCCAGATATATTTAAATTAATTAATTTATTTCGATTTTTATTTAATTATTTATCTGAAATGTGTTTCATTTCAAATTTAGTTATTAAAATTACATGAATAAAAAAACGTAATAAACAAGAAGAGAAATGGGAAAATTTAAATATAAACACGACAGCGATACGATCAGTTCAACGCCGGAGCCTAAGGCTAATTTAAATTTGTTTCACTGTTCTCGTGATTATAATAATTACCAAAATAAAAGTTTTTAGGTAGATCAAAGCTGACCCCCCCCCCCCCCCCACCAGGAGGAGTCAGCCTCAAGGGGGGGTTAATTTTTTCAAAATATAAAAATTTGTTCAATTAACTTACCACAGGAATCACGTGAAATAGCCAAATACTTCCAATACGAACTTACCTGAAACACAAAAAAATCCATTAAGAAATACAATAGGTAGGTAATTAAAAAACAAAAAATATCAAAACTTACAAATAAATCTCATTTCCAGAGCAGAGTTTTTCTATAAAAATTAATAGTAAAATTCCAAACAGAAATATAGAAAAAGAAAATTTTTTTATCGAAGTATATCTGTGTACAAAAATCTTGGAAATTTTAATATATTGAAGAGAAATTTTTTCATACGCACATAACCAACTGAATTATTCATGAAATATCAATATTTTATCAGACTTTTATCCTTAGCAATCTAACCTTCGGTTTCTTAATGCATCAGTCTAAATTATTATTTATTACCGAGTTACGTATGGAATATATCGAGAACCCCATTTTGATTCTCCCTATATAAACAAATATCATCATGAATAACATAAAAAATAGCATAAGAAAAAAAAATTGCTGCAAAGTTTTTTTTATAATATGAATAACATTTCTCTGTGAAAAATATTATATATATATGTTGTAATGTAAATCCTAAGATTACGAATTTTTTGGATATTTTGTCAATATAATTAATTTTCAATTTTAAATAATTTATTTTTAATAGCTGTGATTTTGTCTGAATTTTTATTGTATTCATTATTATTAATATTATTAATTCTTTGGGAGTTCATTACGATGGACCGCTTTGGAAAGACTGACGATTGTGACAGTGCGCTCGGGCTTTTATCCTTGGGACTGGAGGCGGAGCTTCGCTACTGGAGGGGTGACGCATGCGCTATCGTATCAATCAAACGACAGGGCCGTATGAAAGTATCGCAGTGCCTTACAATTAAAATTTCGATTGCGACTATTAAGTTAATTTTTTATTTCGATAATAATGTTTTATTATTAATTTAAATATTATTTCTAAATTACAGTAATTATGATTCTAGCGAGACATCTGACAAATTAAATTTAATGGTAAAATCAATCCTAAAATTTCTATCCTATATATTCCTCTGAATTTCAAAACTAAGATAATTATAATTCGACATTTAACAAATTTACAAAGTAATAACTATTAAATCAATTACTCTTATCTGTAAAATACATGAAAATCACTCTACCCACATATTAAATGTAATTAATTTTAATAATCAGTCTAATCGGTTCCATCATATTGTAATCAGTAAAATCGTTCAAATTAATATTCTGAAACTTTATCATTAAAACTATATGATGGTAAATTTATAGCCTTTGTCGACATAATGTCGACCCTCTCACATCAATAAATTATATTACGGCTCTTTTACATATTGACATTCATTTTATAATGAATAAAAAAGAGCGAAAATATAAAATCAAATCAAAAAAGAAGAAAAAGAAGAAGAAGAAAGTTGGAGAAAAATATTCAAACACTATAAACACAATGTGGTGCAATTTCAGTAAATTTTCCAAGGGATTTTTCGACAAATGAAAAAGTAAAAAACAGGAGGAAAACTGCTTATGTAAAAGATGAGGAATATCGGTATGCTCGACTTTTATACGTTGTGCCGGTTTACAATGCATATATATATATAGAGAGAGAGAGAAAGAGAGACGTGGCCAGATATTCTTTCGTTTATTCCGTCATAGTAGCGATCGCTTGTCTCACATTCGTAAAACGACCAATGGACAGTCGAGACTCCATAATGTTTTATCTTCTCCCCCCCCCCCCCCTATCTGACCGTCGTAAAATGAATACAGCTTTCTACCTATACGTGTGCTACAAAATAGATACATTCTCAACTATCTCTATCTCTCTCTCTCTTTCACTCTACCATTTGCAAAATAAATTTTCCGGATAAGTAGCAAACTCTAAAATATGATTTATGAAACTCGAGGCTCTCTTGGATTTAAAATTGAGAGAGATGATTTAAATTCTCATTACTTTTTCCATAATAACAATTTCCAGCTTATTATAAATGGCGATAAATTTTCCCAAAAAAAAAATCCCTAAACCCCCAAATGTCCAGTCTTTCAAAAATAAAAAAATAATCTCAAACTGGGGTGCGATTTTGTAATTTCACTTTGACTTTCGATTCGATATTGACTTTGACTTTAACATTGACTTTGGCTTTGACTTTAAATTAGAGTTTGATTTTGATTTTGACTTTGACATTGACTCTGACTCTGACTTTGACTTTGATTTTGACTTTGACTTTGACTTTGATTTTGAATTTTGACTTTGACTTTGATTTTGACTTTAACTTTGACTTTGACTTTAACATTCACTTTGACTTTAAATTAGAGTTTGATTTTGACTTTGACTCTGACTTTGACTTTGATTATGACTTTCACTTTGATTTTAATTTTGACTTTGACTTTGACTTTGACTTTGACTTTAAATTTGACTTTGACTCTGATTTTGACTTTGACTTTGATTTTGACTTTGACGAATTGAAATTTTATGAAACTACAATTAGAAAAATTCTTTTGACATCAACAAATATTTTTTTGTCATTATTTGTGTATATTATAAGTTATATGATTACATTACAGTATTTAATTAATGTAGTAATGACGATTTGTGAATGTGTCAGAGTCAAAGTCAATATCGAATCGAAAGTCAAACTGAAATTACAAAATTGCACTCCTGGGTCAGTGAAACAATTAATTTGAAATATTCCTTGTTTTATAAATTATAACAAGATTTTTCAAAGAATTTTAATTTTTAATCATCTTTTTGAAAGTATTTCAAACCAGTCTTTATAAAAAACTTTTTTGAATTTTTTTTCTCACTGAAAATAGTGTGAGAATCGAATATTACTGATGGGTGTAAAAAAAGAATGGTCGCGCGAGAAAACGCGGCACGTATATCGTTTTCGCGTAAAACCTAATTAAGTCAAGCCGGAGGCTATCAAATTCTCATTTGCATTTTTTGCCCTAAAGTCGATACTTTCTCAGCTGCTGCCTAGGAGTGAATTAGTATTCACTCTTGAAGATTAACAACTCTTTAATGTCCCTTCTTTTTAACTACGATACAATCGCATAAAGAATATAATTTCTCGTCTTTTATGATTCTCGATTTATATCTCATTGTCACGCCCCCTTAAAGTCCCTTAAAGTAAATTACTTACTAATTATTATTAATTATAAAAATTAGCTACTTTAGTAATATTTTTAATTAAATTTCAGTTTCGTCTCCTTGTCTCATTTTTACATATTTATCCAGATGTAAAATTAATTATAATTTTTTCTATTCTATATAAATTTTTATTGTCTTCCTTTTTTTTGGCGCTCTGAAACTTTTTTTACGACCTCAGTCAAAAAGATTTAATGCTGAGAAGGAAGAAAAATATAGAATCAATTTTCTCGGACGTTTGATGTGTGGGTTTTTTTTTCTGTCTAGAATGTAAGACAATTTTATTTGACATTCTCCCTTTTGTTATGAGAAAACAGTTTGATAATAAGATTAGATTTATTTTCCTTGGGGAGGTTTGACCCTAATTTTCTTTCATCGATTCTTTAGGGGCACGAGTGCGAAACTAGTGTATTAAATACTCTCTTTGGGTGCGGGACAAAATTATAGTCAATTCCTACATTTTTCTCATGTATTCGTTGTATTTAAGACGCTCGACTATAGTACAAGTTGGCTCAACTGTCACTGGGACAAATCTACCCTAGCTCTTACAAGGAAATCCTGTTTCATGTAGTGAGAGCGATACGAATCAAAGCGCCTGCCTTGGCGATGAAACGAAGAACTCTGAGACGTTATCTCCCTGCAGCACTCCGACAAATTCATTTCGCATCGTCAGAAATACGATAGTGTCATGTCCGTTTTTCGTACATATATATAGAAAGAGAGAGAGAACTGCCTGCCACATTCAGATTATATTCCTAGTAACATGATTCGATAACTTTTTCTTATCTTTTTCCAGACACTAGCGCCTCCGAGAAACCGATTCCCTGAACATATTTTTACGTAAAAATTCATTGTTGATCGACAATTAAAATTCACAGAGTCGTTAGACCTAAAAAATAATGAAAAACTGATTGCTAATCAGCGGTTGAGGCTGCTGGCTTCTAGTTTTGTCCTAAAAAATTCTATTGACCTAAATATCACCGAGACACATTCCCTGAACATATTTTACCGCAAAAATTCAACGGTATAATCTAGAGGTAAATTTCGTTTCAACAGGTGTAGAGTAAAAGAATTTCTAATTTTCGGAAAATAATAATTCATTATTTTCGTTGTATTTGCATAAAATTGTGATGGATCTTTTGAGAATTTCATTAAATTTCATAAGTCGAGCAGTGGAAAGTAAAGTTATGCAAGAAAGGTCGGTTGTATGGGGGTGTGAAAGGGTAGTCGGGTAGACACGCTCTACGTGTGATAAACTTGTAGTTGAAAGTAAGTTATACTGGCTAACCTCGTGAATGAGGAGTTATGCGAAGCTCCGGCTGACTTGGCGACTGGCTCAACAGGGATTAAAACCCCGCTAACACGAATTCACCTCACCATCCCGTACACCGGCACTAACCCCTTTCCATTTCAACCCTTCATAGTTACACGAACCTTGCTACATTCAACTTCCCACATATATGTATATAATATGTGTGTGTGTGTTTTTCTCACTACATAGAGTCATATATATAAAATATGTGTGTGTTTCGCTCACTACATAGAGTCATATATATATAATATGTGTGTGTTTTGCCTACTACATAGAATCATATATATATATATATATCTTTGACTTCGACTGGCGCGGTCCTATTACGACAAGAGCGTGGCATAATACGAGTGGAGGTGAAACGCAACGGCCAATCCCTGGGGTGCAAGTTACGCTCATGCATACAGACAAGTACGAGTGTTTATATGAGATAATGCCTTGCTAGTCCCGAATAATCGTCTTTCAGCCCTCTCCGATCGCACTCGATTCTCCAATAAATTTGCATTCCTCGTTACTTTCCTCTTTTTTTTTCCCCCCTTTTTTTTTTACACTTTTCCACTCTGATCGAAGTGAATTTCTGTTTTCCAAGGGCTATCAAGTGTAAGGAGTCTAATACGATTTTTTTACTTCAGCGCAAAGTACATCTAACACGTAGCACCAAATACACATAAATATATATATGCGTGCGTGTATATGCGGAAATATAAAGTCAGATGTTTTATACCTGTTTTGAAAAAAAAAAACAGGGGGAAATTGCCTTATTTGTATGGGAAATCCGTAAAAACGTTTCAGATTTCATGTCCCATGGGAAGTGGAAAATTTTATAAAGAATTTTTTCTACTGAAGAATATACCATCTTAGGAGGGAATTTTTTCTTTTTATTTTGAGTCTCAATAAAAAGAGTTTAGGAGGAAAAGACAATTGGTTCGTATTTTAAGAATAATAAAAAAAAAAAAAAAAAAAATTGAACGTAATACATGAAACCTTACTAGTACTCTCTAAATTTGAACTAGTAAAAATTTTAACTAATTTGAATTAGTGACTCACTTTTTGCTTTCGAATTAGTTAAATTTTACTAATAAATAGTAAAAAAAATTTTTTCTACTAATTTATTAGTAAATTTTAACTAAGACTCACTTTTTGCTTTCGAATTAGTTAAATTTTACTAATAAATAGTAAAAAAAATTTTTCTACTAATTTATTAGTAGAATACATAAATTTTTGATAA
>JUFY01032692.1:4633-37771 GCA_001855655.1 Leptopilina clavipes
AAAATTTGATACACGAACCACACACCTGCGTTTGACGCAGTGTGTCTGTGGAGCAGCAATGGTAAACTTTACTTAAATTTTTCCATCTTTTTTGTCACCATGTTGTTTCAAATTTTTTTTCTGCATGTACTTGTCCATTGAGAATTATTTTCAGTATTTTCAACACATACGGAAGAAGGAACACATCCAATGATCATCCCATAAGGAATGAAGACGTCTTCTCCCAAATTCTCTACGAGTTCCATTACCATCCTGGATTATTTCTTTCGAAATGTAAGTGTAGTTGCATATAATTGAGTTTTTCAAATTGTTTTTCTATCAAATATACTGTGTATACCCACTAAATCTGATTTAGTTAAGAATAAGGTAAAATTTTGGCAGATGTTTAGCTACAAATTAGTTATTTTTAATTATCAATTCGTTATATTTTTACAAAAAAAACCTGAATTTCAAATTCGGTTTCTTATTAAAGAAAGTCAGAATGAATAAAATTGGGAAAATATATACTTAAACAAATTGAAAATTTGTAGAGATGGGAAGAAAATGATCAAAGTACACTTGAAATAAATTTCGGTAACCTGTATTTTGACAATGATTCTAGTTAATTAAATCCTTTCGATGGGATCCTCGACTTTAGATGCTTTCTGGGATATACTCGATTTCCGTGCAAACATTTAATTCGCGATTACATTATTTCCGAGGGTTCTAAATAAGGCGGACCTCCTGTCAGCACCAGTTTTTGGGCGCTATAACAAGAGGGTACCCGAACCAACCCCTATAATAGAGATTTCACGCCGGGGGCCCCCTTTAGGTTCTCACAGTAGGGGTCTTTATCATCAGTGATTTAATATTGGCCTGATTTCGTCAATCGCTTGATGAAAATCATTATTAGCCGCGTGGACTATTTTTGTCCCGTCGGACAATACGTCCCGTGCGCGTGCCTTTAAGTATCTGTTTATAGTCCTCAGGGATCAATTTGTTTGCTAAATTATTTATTGGTCAAATATGCTCACGAGGTTACACGAGTGGTTGGACATGGTTTACCGAAAATCTGTTTGATATTCGGATCGATTTGTGGTTGGGAAAAACAAATATTCTCTTAATTTTTTTTTTCTTTTCCTGGGCCCAATTGAATTATTTGAGACTTGTCTTTAGTTTTAAAAAAAGACTTGTTTTATTGTTCGCTTTTTCTGTGATTGCAAATTTTTTTCAAGAAATTTGATGGTTATAAGTACAAGTTTGGATTGAACTGTCAAGTATAATTATTTAGATTTTCGTTGGTTTGTTAAAATAATTGAAGATTGTTATTTTTGTTGTCCGCTATTATAATTTCTAAATTTGGTCTTATAACCAAACCAGAAATCCAGCCGAATTGTCCTGATTTAGATCCTTTTGCGCCAAACATTTTTAATAATTCACCTTGACGTGAAAAAATTTGAACTCGCGAATTTCCTGAATCCCCTACAAAAATGTTGCTTCTATTGTCAAGCTGTACTACTTCTGGTGTTCTGAAACATTTTTTTCCTTATGATTTCTATCATATCTGTGCAATTATTTATATTAATATTGTTTTGAATTATTATTTTCAATTTCATAATTGAAAATAATTTTTTTTACCTGAAAAGGCCCCTTAGAATACCTGATCCTCCAATGTAGTGCACAAGTTGTCCCTTGTGATTGAAAATCTAAAAATTATTGAAAATGGTGATCAATTAGTTTAATATTTTGGGAATATTTTTTTTTCTTTTTTTTGAGATTGAAATGATAATAGATATTTTTGAAAGAAGTGTTTCACCTTAATTTTGTGATTTCCGCTGTCAGCTACGACAATTTCTGCCATGGAAACAGCAACGTCTGCCGGTTGATTTAAATGATTCACGGAAATGCTTATTGTTTTTCCTGACGAATTACTTGCAGCTGACGAATTTTTCGTGGAACCAATACTTCCTTGATATGTTCCTTCGAAATTGAGAATTACAATTCTATCGTTTCCGGTATCAGCTACATAAAGCAATTGTTCAGTGGGATGAATTGAAATTCCTTCAGGACTTTGCAATTGTCCCCTTTCTCTCCCTTTGCTGCACAATTTTTTTAAATAATCACTTTGACGATGAAAAACGAAAATACAGTGTCTCCATTTGTCTGATGATAAATATTTATATTTTAAAAATTGTATTATCAATTAATAATTATTAATTAATTTAATTATCGTTATTTATATGGTACTATTAATCATTAAATAACGGATACAAATATTTTATATTTTTAAATAAATTATAGTACTTATTTATAAATTATAAATACACTGAAAAAAAAATTATTTGATTCAAATAATGAATTACTTGACTATTGTCAAATAAATATTTATTTGTATCAAATAAATTTTATTTGAGTCAATTAAATGGTATTTGACTCAAATAGAGATATTATTTATTCAATTACATAGTTTATTTGATTTAAATAAAAATTATTTGGTTCAAGAAAATATTTGTTTGATAATAGACAAGTAATTCATTATTTGAATCAAATAACACTTTTTTCAGTGTATTTTATAATAATATTTTACACATAAATAAAAATATTTAGTATTTTTACCTGTGACAAAAATTTGCTCAGTTTCCTCATGATATGCAACCCTTTGAGGAGCTATCATATCTACATGATAAAAACTTTTGATAAATCTGAATTTTTTGTCTAAAATAATAACTTTTGGCTTAATTCCTGGACAAGCGATAAATAAATCATTCCTCGTGGAATCAAAAGCAAGTCCCGACGGTCGCTGTATTGTCTTGTGTTCATAAACTACTTGAGGTATAAATGATTTGTTTCTGAAAATTTCCTCTTCATTAGGATTGTAAAAATTGTTGTTGCAGAAATTATTCTTATAAATCTAATTCTCGTCAGATTTAATCTAACACTTGAATAGTAATTTATAATTATTTCATAGACAGGTAGATTTGTATCATACAAAATGAAATCGAATTTTATTATTATTTGATAAAGAGGTTTTTTTAGTATTTATAGGAAGATGGTATACTAACTTGTAGTTTAAATGAGGGTTTTGTTGTTTCGAAATTTCTGATCGATGATTTTTTGAATTTGAAATATCCATTAACGTTAAATTTGCTTCCCAGACTGTTACAGACGACATCAATTCAATCATTTTTTTATGAAGTTCCAGAAATAATTTTACCTGAAAGGAAAAAATATTTGGATTAATTTTTTCTAATTGGATTAGGAATGTTTAATTTTTTTTATGACTTTTTAAATTTTGATATTGATATTATGTTCAAATTAAAAATAGTTTATCGTTTTTCTCCTTTTAATATCTTCCTGTACAGATGAATAAGCTTTTGAACAAAGTTGTACCATTGGTGAGATATATGCAGAGCAATGCAGTTGACGTTTACCGCAATTCATTCGTGCAATGATGCAGCACTAAGCTGTGGCCAATTGTGGGACAAAGAGAGACAGATAGAGTAGAATTCTGTGTACTTGTGCTTTCTAACACTTAGGTACCTCTACTACACCCCTAAAAGAAGCAAAACTAGGCAGTCACGTGCCAAAGCGTGCGGTCCTTTGTATTCAAGAACTATTCTCTGTTTCTGTCTTTTGCCCTCTCTTTCTCTCTTGATCGTTCCTACAGAAAAATTGTACTATTCGCATAAGGGCGGAATTTTGCAATTCAACGTGCAAAGACACGTGTGTGTGTTACAAATAATGCTGCGGCCAACATTCTGTTTGCTTTTGTTTCAAACGATTACATAACGTGTCTCTTCACGCAGCTGAGCATTATAAATTTCTTATTTCATTGAGGGCAGATAAAATTCGTTTCACAGAAAAATTTTGATATCAATTTTTTTCGAGAGAAAGTAAAGAAAAATTCTTCCAATATAGTATAGAAAATGGAATCCAAATAAATGACATTTTTAAATAATTTTGAATTTAGATGAATATAAAATAAATTATTCTGAATATTTAGATTAATGTAAAATAGATTAATCTAAATATTTAGATTTTACAATAAAAAAAAATTTATTTGTTTCAAATAATGGATTATTACTTGACATTATCGAATAAATTTTCTTTGAGTCAATTAAATGTTAATTGATTTAAATATAGAAATTATTGATTTAATTACTGTTTATTTGGTTCAAATAATTATTTGATGATTGACAAGTAATCGGTTATTTGAAGCAAATTTTTTTTCAGTGTAGAACCAAAATATTTTTAAAAATAAGTAAAATTGTTTGATACAATTTAGATGCATTTATCTCGATTTCATTCTAATGAGGAAAATAGATTTCTGTTTACATCCAATTGTTGCAGGGGGTAAAAAAGGAAATGTGAATCCGTGCTGCCTATTAGAAAATTGGCTTTACAGTGTTACATCCTCGCGTGACCGGGACGATATAAACATACGTGTTAGAAATAATGATACACCAGTTAGTTACACGTCAGTTGATTTTCCCAGGGTGTTCTTATTGTATCCGTGGGTGAATTAGGGGTCCTGAACCATAGTTGTTACACTCATTCAATATGTCAACTGTGGCTAATTTTAGGGAGTATACACCATCGAGCGTGTGTTATACCCGCTCCAAATACATTCTTTAAAAAAAAAAAACAGAATTGCACATTAAGAATCGGCCACTTTGATCTGTCACATTGCCCTCTAATCTTGTTTCCTGTGATAGTTCTCGTCAGTATCCGATAAATTTATTATTTGGTCAAGTCTTGCATCACATGTTGAAAGAAAAAAGATCTCTGACATTTTGACTTTTTCGAAATCTTTAAAAGTATCTATTTGTTTGTATTTGATTATTTCGGTCTCTACGAGAATAAAGAAAATTATTTGACCTGAATTTATCGATTTCGTTCGCTTCTTGACCTAAATATTGATATTTTTCTCCTCTAGAGCTAAGACTTTAGACCTAAATTTTCGCTATGTTCGTCTCTTGACCTGAGAATTTTGACCTAAATGTTGAGGGTATTGTCCTCTTGACCTGCGCCCGTAATACAAACTTGGAGGTTATTTCGCGTCCAATTCTCGATCTGTGAGTTTTGACCTAAATATTGATCTCTTGACCTGATAATTTTGACCTAAATATGCAGTGCGATAAAAGCTTTTGAATTCTCGTTACTTAATAACAAAGTAGTAAAAGTCAGTTTAAGGCAGACAAAGTGTGTTTTAATTTGGAATTCTAATGTTGTAAAAATTCTCTCTATATAGTTTCGGGTTTTTTGAAAATTTGGAAATAGTGTCATAATCCATCTATTTTATTGTGATAGTTTATAGACTAAAATTTTAATGAAGAGGATGTTGTTTCAAACACATGATTGCCACATAATAATCACATCAGTTTGCTCTGGAATTTATACTGTGAACCAATTATGTAATTGTAGTTGTAGTAATAAATTATGAAGAATAGATCGTTAACAGTAACTGCATCAAAACCGGATGTTGAGCTTGCGCAGTGATTTTGCGGCTGAAGCACATATAGGGAAAGCTTGTCTGTAGTTGATTCTTTATGGTGGGTTGTGCTTGTGACGTGAATTATTAACCCTCAGGCTTGAAGTTGGGGGTGGCGGGCGTGGCTTATTGGGAACCATAGGGGTGGCAGGCGTGGCTCACCCCTCGAAGGCTCAGGCAAAATCAAAATTGATTTGAAATGGTTTCTATATACTTTTTTTGCCGTCGTGTTTTTCAATTTTTTATTTATTTATTTTTATACAATTAATTCTGGAATGAAGATTTATTTAATTCTCTTAATCGATTAATTAACTGTTATGAAGTATTAGAAGTTCATTTGTATCAAATAAATATTTACTTGTAGTAAATAAATTGGTAGAAAATAAATATTTTGGTACCAAATAAATATTTGCCTGTAGCGTATAAATATTGGCAATAAATTAATATTCACTTGTACCAGATAAATATTTATCTGTACCAAATAAATTTTTACTTGCTCCAATTAAATATTTACTTGTAACAAATACATTTTTTAGACGCGTTGAGCTTTTAACAAATAATGACTGGGGATAATTTTCTTTATTTAAGTAATTACTTTGTCAATGATTTTTTAATTTTTGTTATTTTTATCTACTTTTCTGGTTAAATTTTTATCCGAATGATGAATATCTTTTCTTTGATTTGTTATTATAAAGAAATTATTATTTGTGATGAAGACAAATTGAAAATAATGTTCCTTGGGGAGAGTTTCTTCAGTGTATATAAGGGAATGGAGAATAGAAGGTTACAACCTTTTCCTTCTTTCGTCTGGTCACCAAACCAACCCTGGCTCGCATTTACACAGTGGTAATGGGCTGTCAGTTCCAGACGTTGGTTGCCTGTACTTTATACACGTATACACCATTACAGTCGAAATGGTCCTCTGATCCCTCTTCTCTCTAAACTTTTATAAAAGTTAGACTCATCCCACGAGATATTTTTCTCTTTTTTTCCTATTACGATTATTTATATCGACGTCTCTTTCTCTATTGGAGAGAAATATTAATTAAACGTATTTACACTGAAAAATATATTTTGCTTCTAAAACAAAAAGTTTGGTTTCAAAATAAGCTGACCAAATTTTTTGGCTTGAGAAGAAAAAGATTGGGTTTCAAAAAATAGTTCAACAAAAAAAATTTTGTCTGGACTAAAAAGCTTTTTTTAAATTTGGATTGAGACAAAATGGGTTTTGTTGAACTAATAAAATTAATATTTTCAGTTTCGAATAAAATATTTCAGTTGATAATAATATTAATATGATTTTTTTGTCATATTTTAAAATAATGATCATCATTTTCCGTAAAAGTTTATTATCAAACCGACCACAAGTCGAGGCTTTCAAGCCTCGACTCTTTTCCAGCATCTCTGGACCTCTATTTTACCCTCCCACCCCTTGGGATGATCAATACTATGCGAGATCCTGCAGTAGACAGGTGGGACGAGTTAAATTTTATTTGGCAAAAATTGAGAAAATGTTTCATTTTTTATTTTACAGATATCTCGTTTAGAAGTCATTTGCGTCTATTTTAATTTTTATTCAGAATGATCGTTTCATATGTCATAATAATGTGTTACCTCACTTTTAGTATATTATTATATTGTTGTTATATTTTCTGATAAAAGTTTCCCTTTTCGTTTTTATTGTATAATTGGAGTTGATTCTGTTTAACAAATTGATTTGGGTTTTATTTCTTAATAACAAAAAAGTGTTTAAAAATTCTAGCCTTTGAGATTAGAAATGAAATTTCATTGTTTGAAAATTTCGATGAGTTAATGATGATTTTTTTTTGCATGGAAGATTAAATTTGGAAAAACTTACTTTTTCTTGATTATCAGGTACAGAATCGTCGACTTCGGACTTTCTCTCTATAACTTCCACTTGGGCATTGCAAATTTTTAACTTCATTTCCTCAGCCGATTTTTCACCTTTAGAAAAAAGATCGTTTGCTTTTTGAATTCTTTCTTTGTGTTGTTTCTTTAATTCCAATATTTTTGCTTCGAATTCCCTGTTGAAATTTTCCTTGACAGTATTAACTTTTGTCTGTAATATACAATAAAACCTGATGAGAAGATTTAAAAATTTTTCCACTTTGGAATAATTTAATATCTTGCATTTTTAATAATTACCCGAAGTTCAGTAATTTTAGAATCTATTTTGCAATTTGTGTCTTCTAATTGCTCTACAATCACATCTAATTCGTCTTTTAATTCATTTACGTGTTGAAGCCAACAAGTTTTGCAGAATGTCTGAAATGTTTGTTAAGAATTTAATAATTTAGACATTTTTTTATTTACATTGTAAAAGTTTTTAGTTTTGTCAACCAAAATTTAGTTGGGACAATATCTTTATTTGTTTTTGTACAAAAATGAATTTGATTAATTTTATAAATGAATTTATTGTTAGATCATTTTACAATTACCTGTCTACAATGTTTGCATTGCTCTTCATTAATGCAAATGTTTCTGCATTTAAAACAATTGATTTCTTCTGTTGATAAATTAACAACAATACTCCTTGGTATTATTCTTTCGGATGTTTCCTCATTGTTGCCAATGATTTGTAACATATTTTCAATGTATAAATTTGATGGCAGACTTTCCGGTGAACATTCTTTGATAATTAGGAAACATGTTGAACATTTTAAAGTTGTTTCTGTAAAAAGTTTTCTGTGTTTTATGATTTATTTCAAGTGCTAAAAAAAATGGACAAATCAAGTGTGCTATTTTTAGTTGTTTTTTTTTTTATTTTTGTACTTGTACTTTTTGATAATTGTTGCTTCAAACATGAGAGACAAAAGGTATGCTGACAGGGTAACATTTTAGGCATTTTGAAACGTTCATTGCATATTGCACATCGTAAAATTTCTTCAATTGCTCCTAATGATGTTCTGGAAATTGAGAAAAGTATAATTCATTTTATAGGCTTTGTTTCGTTGTTGATTAATTTTTTATGATAATTGTTAAGACCTAATTTGTAATTTATAAAAATCTGTTTACCTGTTTCGTCTTCTTCCATGTTTTTTTCGCAAAATAATTGATGATTCCGAAGATGCAGAATTTTGAGGAATAATTAAATCACCACTGAGAAATGATACTTTTTGACTATTTTTTGTTTCTTGATGATAACTATTCTTCGAGTGAGTTTTGTTCTCCTCACTTATTTGTTTTTTAAAAATTGACTTTAATTTCGAAGCCATTGTTATTATAATGTGGAAATTAAAATAAATATGTCACATTTAAAAAATTGAATTTTCGTTGACCATCAATTTTGTTGTTTTTTCACTTTTTCATTATAATTTCTATTTTCCGTTGTTCGTGCATAACTCACCACTTTACACAGATTTTAAAATAGAATAAATTCACATTTCTAATCGATAACATAATATGACAATGGGAATTGAAAAATGCATTCTCAATAAAATTGCAGTGCTCATTCCTGATAATTGTTGAAGATCCATGACGCAATTATATCACTCGATCTTATCATTTGTTTGCAAATTTAGTTATCTGATAATGAGATTAAATAATTTATAAAAAAAATGTTACACAGGGAAACATTTTTTAAAAGTATATTCATGTCACTATTGTTAAAATTATATTAAAAGGCATTTTTTCATTATTAAGAGAAGATGAATTGACAAAATGTTTTTAAAAATATCTCTCTTTGTAAATTTTGTTCAATGAGTTCGTTGTTTATTAATTAATAAATTAATACTCGTTTATTTAATTAATAAATAAAATAAAATAATTACAAAATTATTAATTAGTACAGTGATAAATGAATTAATAAATAGAAATAATAAACAAATTAGAAACAAAGCAATTAAAAAAGTTACAAACAATAGCAAATATATTTATTTGTAAATTAATAATAATTCATTAGTTTATAGAATTTAATTAGAATAAAATTGTTGGGAAATTATTTTTGTTGAATTTCACTTCACTTATAAAATTATTTCACTTTTGTCAACTGTAGATTCGTAGAAACTGCCTTTCTTTTCTCTCGCATTTAATGCTCAGTCAGCTCCTGACAAAGACTATTTTATTAATTTAGTGAACGCGGCCTCAGACCCTGTAACAAATTGCTTAAATTGCACACTTGCATTCTAAATTAATAAGTCATTCACTTCTCCCATGTAAGAGACTGAAATTCTACATAAATTATTCTTTATATTCTAAAACTATGAAATATTCTTTTTTTATCTTCCATTGTTTGTATTAAATAAAATATTTTTACAATTTATTTATAAACTAAAAGAAAATTTTATAAACAATATTTATTTAAAACTAATAGGGAAGCATTTTTTTGTTATATTAACTTTGAAAATAATTACAATAATAGAGCAAATGCTACAAAATTTTTAATTGATGTTTGCCCAATAAATGTTTAATAAATTTGTTAATCCAATAAAATGAATTAAAAAAAATTTTGTTTAAAACAAATTTTTTGTTATGTTGGCAAAAATTTTGTTTCAAGAAGAAACTGAATTGTTGTCTTAATAAAAAATTTCTTTAGATGAATAAAAAATCATTTTAGTGGATAAACAAAGAATTGTTGTTTAAATTAAAGCGAAAACGTTTTAAATATTTGCGCGACTCTTTGTGACCAATCGATTGTCGGCCTAGAAAAAGATGGCGCCGCATTTCCCTTCTTTTTATCATCCTCCCACGCCATTCAACTGGTTGTCGACAGCATCCTAGAAGTTTATGCTTCATTGCGTCCATGTGTTTTTATTTATTTTTTTCTCAACTAAAATGGAAGATTTTTTTGCCATAGATGAACAAATAATGAATTTTTTGGTGAAAATCGCGAGTGTTGGTGCTAAAATAATAAAATAAGAAGATTTGTGAATAAAAAATATATTGAGAAATATACAAATTATATAAATATATATTTATATAATGTTCATATAATAATTAAATGCGCTTGTTACGCAAGATTCTTCTGAACTTGACAATTATAATTGTCTTCGTTATCATCCTTTACTGTCTTCAAACTTCGAATGGTGCTTATTGGAGTATTAATAATTTTAAGGTACAAAATGCCACTCAGAAAACAAATCTTCCATCCACCTTAATGCAAAGAAATACAAGCAATGATTACGTTTTCATTGAAATGAACACAAATCAGACAAGTTCCATGAAAACGACAAGAAAAGAGTATTATAATATATGGTGCATATTTACCAAAATTACAAATAATTCACCAATGAGAAGGAAATTTAAAATTTTCATCGAATCATTGCTGAAATTTACTTCTGTTGATATATTTTTTCATGTTATCAGTGACAGTAATAGTAAAGGTATCGCTGAGAAAGTGATACAGGTGGTTAAAACCTTATTGGGAAAAAATATGAAGGTAATTACAATTGAATTTATTTTTCTTCTTCTTCTTCTTCTTAAAAAAAAACAAATAAAAATTTTGTTCTCGTAAATCGAAAAAATTATTCTTATTAATCAGAGATTATTAATTTTTTTCAGGTGCAATTTTATGACGTACATAAGCTAGCAGCTGAATTGGAGGACATAGTTGATGTTATGTCGCCACATTTTAGTAGTAAACCTGGAACGTATTATTCAGATGCTCTCTTTTTTCTATCACTGGGTTTGCACAGGATAGCGCCACCCGAACAAAATGTTGCAATAATGTTTGACGCTGATACCAAATTTCGAACAGATGTTAAAGAAATTTTCAAAGAATTTGATAATTTTGGAGATGATGCCTTATTTGGCTTGGCTCCCGAATTAACACCTGTTTATCGTCACGTTCTGTATCTTTATAGAAGCAAAAATCCAAAAACCATATTTGGCGATCCTGGACACTCTGGTGGTTATCCAGGTTACAATAGTGGAGTGATTCTCCTTAATCTAGACAGATTGAGAAAATCATTGGAATATGATCAAATTGTCAGTAGGGATATGGTTGAACATATGGTTGAAAAGTATTATTTTAAGGTAGAAATTTTTAATTTTATATTTTTAAATAATTTGAAATATTAGAAGATGTGAGAAAAATATATATGCTGTAATTTATTTTTAAGTTTTATTCTAATACTAATGAAAATATTTTATAGGGACACTTAGGGGACCAGGATTTTTATACGCTTTTAGGAATGGAACGTCCTGAATTAATTCGCACAATTGATTGTGGATGGAACAGACAATTGTGTACTTGGTGGCGAGATCGTGGTTATGCAGATGTTTTTGCCAATTATTCTCAATGTGATTCAAAAACAAAATTGTGGCATGAAAATTGTAATTCACCAATTCCAGACGATTAACTATCTGGTAAAAAGATATATTTTTTCAGATTTTACGAATTAATATTATGAATATTAATATTGCAATTTAAAAATTGTTGACAATTGTGATTAGAAAGTGGCAATTATTAAAATAATTTGTCTTATATAGTAAAAGAGTTTATTAAAAATGAAAAGAAATTAGCAATGAGCAAAGAACTTGTTGAAAGTAAATTAAATGAAAATGAATTAATTAATGAATTAATGAATTATTAATGAAATATTACTGTTATACTGAATGCCATAAATGTAAATAATATTTTTCCATATTAAGTAACTAAATTTGATATTTGTCTGCGATTATGTCTGGTTTTTATAACGATCACCTTTATTTTATATTAAATTTTTTTTAATTAAAAACTGACAATTATCGTAAACTTATGCTCAAATTTTTGAGTTATGGCCATTTTTTATATGTATTACAGTTGACAAACAGTATTTCGAACTAAGATTTAATATTACTAAAACTAGTATTAAGATATTTATATTAAAAAATTTATAATTAACGTGGTTTTTATAATGGAATGTTTTTTTTTATACTGATAAATAAATGGTGCATTTTTTTCAATATGAGTGTTTTTAATCGGGAAAATAAAACACTTTTTTTTTCTTCACTTGAATTGATTTTTAATTCACTTATTTATAAGTTACAACGCACATAAATAGATTACAGCATTTTTTTTGCCGTAATAATAAACGTATGTGGACATTAAATAGAATATTACATTCTTTTTACAAATAAACTTTTATACTTGAAACTTAAACTATTAACTTACACTATTTCGACATTTTAATATTTAATTCTTCAAAGAATTATACGACATGTTTTTATTTTATTTAATGCAGTGAAAATTAATATTGATAATGGAAGAAAAATTAGAATTTGTTATTTGAAAAATGGAAGTTTTAATATATAGGGAAAATTATAATTTTTTTTTACTAATTATAAATGGAAGATGTATTTTTAATTTTTTTTTTTTAAGTGAGAGAAAAAAAATTCTGTTAGGTGAAAATGAATGATGTGTTTCAATTGAAATATTATTGAACGATTAAACAATATTATAAACAATAATTAAACGAAGAATTTGCAATATTTACAGACTATGACAGTATTTAATTTTTGTACAAGGAATGTTATATCAGTTGTTTTTTTTAGACTACATTACAAAATACATTCACCATAAAAATATTACTCTAGGCCTTGAATTTTTCGTAATTCGACTGATCAGCCTTTTCTTGCGCAGATATGTTTTTTTTTAATTTTTCTTTTCTGTTCTAACCATATGAATTTGTTTCGTATAATACATAAAGTAAGAAGAATGTTACCTTTGGTCCCGTTGATAGAAACTTAAAAGAGTTTACTTTCATTGATTAGAATGTGTTAGTTTAGCGCTATATAGCGTTATTTGCACAATATTACATCCGTCCTTGATAGACTTTGGTATTCAGTGTTTTTTTCTTTCTTTCTTATTTGTCGTTGAAACATGACCAAAGTATATTTCATTCAAACTAAAGAAAAAAAATAGAAAAGAAAATGAGCAATATCGATGATTATTGACTATTTTCAAACAATATAATTTACAGAATTCTCATTTTTAATGAACATTACAAATTATTTGTTTTTATATATATATATATATACATTTTCTATATTGTGTCACATAAATCAGAATTTTTCTTAAGGAATTTTAATTCTATTTCTTCACGATATTCTTTTGTCAACAAAGTTTAATTTAGATTTAAATTATTGAACGAACATTTATATAAATAAAAATAATATTTTCTAATTCTTCGGAGAAAATAATGCTCGTGTTTGTATTTGTTGATTTATTCTAAAATCGTGAAAGTGACCTCTAAGAAAAATTCTGAGTAATTTTTTAGTTAGCAATTTTCCTGGATTGCTAAATTATTATTATTATTATTTTTTTTTTGATTTACATAAATTTATATAAATAATTTTTTTATAACGTGGAATGTCAATGCCCGAACAACAATAGGGCGGAAACGTCATACAGAAAAATATTAATGTTATTTTTTTCAACATTATAATTAATACAATTAATGTCATACAATGACATTATTTCATTCGAACAAACACACTTAACGTGAACAATTTTTTTTTCATTTCGATTAATAATTAACGCAAAAAATCGTACGAAACAGTAAACAAAATACAATTTTTCTTGTGATTCTGCAAAACTTAAAAACTATTATCAGACAAATGGAGCACCCGTTAGTTTTTTTTTCACTTTAATATTATTTACAAGCTCTTGGAGCGTAGATTTTGTATTTCTAAAAAAAGAATATTCGTAGAAATACTTTGAAAAAAAAAAAAATACGAAACGTTGTTTTAACAATTGTTTCCTACACCAGAGACTACATCTGATAACTTAGTAACTTTACAAACACAGAACTTGAATTAACGATAAGGCATCGCGTGATTTTAATTAACTTAATTAAATTTTTACAGTTACTCTTAATTACGCAACTAGTGTAACATTATGACTGAGCTCTTACTTTTGGAATATTTTTACAAGTTTTAGAAAACTTAATACCTTCCGGCAGCCTGAAACAAAAGGTTGTAATTAATTATCAAGTTGGTAATTAGTTTTTTTTTCTTGGCTTTGATAAGAACAATTTTTAGCAACAATGATTTGTTGAAAATTTTTTCTGAATTATCGTTCATTTTTTTAATTTTTTTATTATTTGTCTATCTAGGCGTTTTTAGAAAGGTGGAATTTATAGAATTTTTGAATACTTACACTTCTTAATTTATCACGACCCCCAAAATTTCTAATTGATTCCAATAATTGATCGCGGGGATCAATATTGACAGGCATGGATTTTGGTCTCGCATTGGCACTTTTTAAAGTTACTCCAGTAATAATGGGCATTGTCGGTGGTTTCGGTATTCTTGCTTCTGCTTTTGATGAATCAACAACCGATTCATTTTGCTTGACCGTTACAGTACTGACCTGCGATGGCAGAACATTAAATCCTTTCACAATTGGCATTGGACCATTGATTCTCATCGATGTAACATTATTTTTCGGTAATTGCCCATTTTGAAATCGAAAATTATTGTTGCTCTGCGAATTTATGCCCACTACAGATGTATACTTTTTAATTGGAATATTCTGCGTTCCATTGAATGTAACGACATTGTTTGTGTCTTGAAAACCATTTTGTTTACTTGCACCATTTACAATATTATTAACAATTTCGGCATTTCTTCCAAAATATTCCGAATGACGATTTTGACTTATTGGTTTTGGCTTTGTTCTGAGACGCACCTCTTGACCAAATGTTTTTGTCAATTCTTCGAATTTAATTGATTTTGTTTCAATTTCATTTTTTGTTTCGGATTTATCGGCTTTCTTTAATTCGACACTTGTCACGATGGGTTTCAATTCGGAATTATTGGAATCGGTGAAACTTATTTTATTCGTTATTGTTGGTTTTTTAAATCCGGCGATTGTTGTGTGCGTTATTGTTTTTTTATTAAAGTCATTGCTCTCGGATTTTGTTTCCTTTTCTTTAAAACCGTTTATTATGTTCTTTGGTAGTGTTCTCGATGTGGTTTCTTGGGGGTTTATTAAATCTCTTTCGTTTCGTGAGCCATTGAGATTGACAATTGTTTTTGAGCCGGAAGTATTGTTGACACCCAATTTGTAGTCGGTGTCCATTTTGATTTGAACATTGACACATGGCCTTTCGGACCAGCTTCCCAAACTTACTGCCGGTGGTCCAGAGTAGGTGTAACGCTTTTCTGGATTTACTTTTCTATTTTTGAATTCTGATCTTAATTGTACTTCGTTCGTTCCTGGTGAGGTAATTTTAGGTTCTCTGGAGTGTTCTTCGGGTACAGTTTCCGGTCTGAAAGGAAAAAAAATAATTGCGTTATTTTTTACATCACGATTCTAATTTTTGGATTTTTTTTTCTTTTTTTTAAAAATGTTTTTCACCTAGCAAACGAAAGTATATAAAAAGTGGATTTTTTTCTTACTTTTTTTCTGTTGTAGCTTGTTTTTCTATGGCATTTTTGCGAACATTTTCTTCCGCCTGTTGAGCGTTTTTCAACTGCGGCAAAATGCTCTTAAGCACCTGTAAAGCACAAGAAATTTTAATCATCGATAGAAAAAAAATTCACCGGTTCGAGAAATATTTATCTGGACCAAATATATTTAATTTTCATATTTTTTCAGTATTTGGAGTTTAGATAGTTTCTATTAGAAGTTTAGAAAATTTATATAAAAATGTAAATTGTGAAAATTTGGGTAAATAAAATTAATAGATGTAAAAATTTGAATTGGTTGATTATTCTGAATTACGTAATGGAATTAATGAATTATTCGGATTAATATACCTGTAGGGACTGTAGTTGCTTCTCTTTGGTTGGCTCCTCCTGCCTTTTCAAAATATTGTCCCTCCATTGCGAGAATTTTTCGTTGCTTCGCGTCATGTCCTGATTCAAATTTGTGACACTTGTCGCTTTTTGAATGCAACTCTTCTCACTTTCTTGTTCTAAAATGACTTTTTCGTTTTCCTCCTCGTTACTGTGACCCTTATATTTTTCATTACTCGTCAATGTAATATAACTCTTTGATCTGTAGACAGTCACGGGTTTATCGATTTCACTCTTTAACGATTGTCTTCGATTCAAATTGCCCTGCACATTCGTTTTATATTCAGGTCGCCTCAATTCTGAATCCAATGGGGTAACTCTCTCGATACTCTGTGTCCTGCTAATAAATACCTTTGTTGTTACATCGACAGGTTTATGAGGTATTTCGTCTTTAAATTCCTTTCGTTGCAATGATACTGTCGCTCTAGCTTTTTCATTTGACGTCTTTACCAGTGGAACACTTTGCTCTTCAATTTCGTCGAAAATATTCAAACTCTTTTGCCTCGAGTATGTCGTGAAGGTGAAATTTGATAGTGTATTATCAACTGGTGCAATATTTGGAGTTGAAACATCTTCGAAATCAATTTTTGTCGGTGTTTGCTGTGATCTGATTTCAATTTTACTTTCTAATTCGGAAATCATTTCTCTCTTTAGTTCTAAATTTAGATCCGGTTTGTAGGTTTCTTGGGAAATTTGTCGTGTGGGTTTGTTTTCCATTTTGGAATCGATTTCTGTTTTTTTGTTCTCTTCAACGGGTTTTGATCTAAATATTAATGCAGAATCGATCTGATCTTTGGAAGATGTTTCCTTGAAATTTGAAGATGGTGGAGAAGTAATTTCTTGCTTTGGAAGACACACGTTTTCAGTAACAGCAGGTGATGATGATGATGATGATGTCTCAACGTCTCGAAAAGCACTCGGTGGAGCCGGAAGTTGATATTCCCAATCTGGTAATGATAAATCTTCTCCGGAAGCAGACACGTAATCTGATGTGTCTTGTTGTGAATTTACAGTGACATCAGGTGAATTGCTGTCAATTATTGATTTTTCTGAAATATCCTTAATTGATTGCTTCTCCTCTAAACGACACTTTAGTTTTTCTACTTTCTGTGATTCAACAATCGTCTCTTGTTTCTTTAATTCTTTTCTTGGGATTTCTAAGTCAATTCGTGACACTTCCAAACTTTCCAAAGGCGTAGGTGGCGGAGTTGGTGGAAGGGCACTGGAAAGTGTATCTGATACTTTTTGTAATAAGATGTCCGTCTCCGAAAGTCTAGGTGCCGAATCTGTATCAAAAGAAATATTATTAATTTCAATCTCATCAATTCAAAATGTAAATTAGTAATAACAATTCTAGTAGATGACATCGAAAAACGTTTACAGATGAAACGAACTATCCAGAAATTAAATTCATAAAAATATATTCTGATTAACGATCAATTTAGAAATTAGTTTCTGAATAATGAACGAATGATTAAAATTAAAATAATCACAATTCTGTAATATTTGTGAAAATTAAATTATTCAATTTATTAGTTGAATTAAATTGAATTTTGAAAAGGCTAAAATTTTTAAATAAGAAAACAAATATTTAACTAAGTACGTGCAATGTTTTTGTGCTTTCATTACAGTGCAATTCTATGAATTTAACCATCACCAAAAAATAAATTATATATTAAAAAACGACAAACCCATATCTTGAAATCTTTTATCAGACAAATTCAATATTTGTTTATGCTTGTGCGTAGGCACAAAACGCGTTCACTTGTGAGAAATGATTCACGTTGAAAACAAATGGAGCATGAATAATAATTTGATTCATTAAAATTAGTAATGAAATTATGTAATAATAATGGAAATGAAATTTCATTATTATTTAAAAATTTAACTACTTTATGTAAAATACTTTAATTTACGTAAATTTTTTTTAAGATCAATATTTTTTTTTTTTACTATTTCGAACATGTTTTTACATTTTTGAAAACCAAAAATTTTTAAACTAAAATAATCATAATTTAGTACTGATAATAAAAGGCAAATATTGATTCAAATATTATGTAAATTGAATTTATATGTGAATGTAAATTTTCATTGATACGTAAATTAGAGTATAAAATGAAACAAAAATAGATTGTTAGTAAAAGCAGCGGACATGCACCTGTAATCTGTGTATGTTGCTTCACTTGTTCCACATCCTCTTTTAACTTCTCCAAAATTCGTTGACAATTTAAATCTTTATCGGAAAATTGAATATTCGATTCTTCTTTATTGTGAGTGGAAAAGTTTTCAGCTTCAGTCTTATCAAAATTACTTGTGATTGTTGATGATAAATTGGAAATATTTTCTGACAAATTTGTATTGAACGCGCACAAGAAATCTTCAGCGTGTGATGTTAGATGCCTTCCAATTCTCTCGGGTGTATTTATCTCAAAATTACTCAATTCCGACTGACTTCTAAATATTTTTGAACGTTTATAATTCTGTTGCTCGTTATCAAGTGATTTCCAAGTTTTTTTATTATCTTCCAAATCAACGACATACTTTTCTCTCTCTATTTTCTCAATTATTCCAGATTTATCAATTTGTGATTTATTTACAGTGTCATTATTTGAATACTGATTAGAAATCTCTAAATCTTGGGTGTTTAAATCGATACAATCAAGATGATCACACTTTGGAATTGTTGAAATTATTTTACATGAACGCTTTTTGTAATCAATTTCATTGGATGATTTTATTTCTGTTGTTTCATAATTATTCTCTGTTTGCTCGTTTTTAATTTGTTGATTATTATCTTTTGGTTCATGAATGTTGTCATTTTGGTTTAATAATTCGTTGGATTGATTTTTCTCTATATTTTCTGTTTCTAGAGATTCTTTTTCTCGTTTTGGAATTTCAGTGTAATCGATGATATTTTCTGAAAGTTCTTGATCGATTTTTTCATTTTCGAGTGACAATTCAGTTTCAGTGAGAAGAGAATTATTTAAAACATCATCCAAGCTTTTGATACTGTTAGCGACTGATTGTTCAAAGGTAACTAGTTCAGGTGAGTTTGCTTGAGATAAGCGCTGATCTTCTGATAATGGAGTAGGAGCTTTGCGTTTTGATATTCCGGGCAAGACTGGCTCTACGGTGTTTGATTTATTAAGCTTGCGTGGCTTGGGTGTTGGACAGTATTCTGCGACTAATTTTATGAAAAAAAAATAAATAAAAACCAACCACCAAAAATAAATTAGAAAGTAACAGTGAAAATTAGTGTTAAGTGCATAGGGAGTTTTTATACTCAAAAAGCAAACTAAATTTCTATATACTATTTACTTTAGCAAGCAATGAATATTTATTTTTATTTTACAAAAATTAGGGAAAATTAAAAATAAATATTACTTTATTTTTTATACTTTGAAATCGAAACGAGTGATTTAAACAAATTCCTCGACTCTATTTTCCAGAATGGAATTTAAATTCAGGAGAAATTGATTCCAATTTTTGTTGGACTCTTCCCGACTGACTAAACCTGGCGGAGGGGGTTCTAGGATACTTAATTTTCTTTCAAGTTCTTTATTATCTGAATGATTAATAATCGGAAGTGATGGTAGTTTGTCAATTTCGTTTGGTATTGAATCCATGGGTCCAATTTGAATGTCTTCGGGTTTCGTGGAAATGGCAAAAATTTGCAATTTACTGAGAGGTGGTGGTGTGAATTCAATATCACAGTCAATTGAATCAATTGAATTGTAATTGAATTCCTTCTCATTTGAAGAAATAATTGGATTTTCGTAACAGTTGGTCATGTTGTAGATTCCTAATTGGGGAAATATATCTGACTTTGAATTTGATCTGCATCGGGAAGAGAAGCTTCTCGATATTGAAAATTTAGGTTGCTCGAAACTATTAATAATTTTTGTGTCTTTTAATTTATAATTTTGAAAACTAGTACTGTATTTTAAACTCTTTTTTGAACATTTCTTTTCACTGCAGATATAATTCCCAATGTGAGATTTAATGGGACTGAATCTATTTTCCAAAATTCCACATTCGGGCATATTTTCCAAATGACTTTCAATATTGTCTAGATGGGAAATTGTTGGAATTTTGATAAGTTTTTCTCGCGAAAATTTGCCATCATAGGATTTTAGAGTGGATTTTTCATCATTGATGTGAATTATCGGTGATGGGTAAATATAATTATTTTGAAAACTTGACGTTCTACAACAATTTTTTTTCTCTACTTTTAATTTTTTCTCGGTATTATTTACAAAACTTCGTGATTTTTGTAATTTTTTGTTGGATTTTAGTTTTTGAGAATCGGATTTGATGATTGGTTTCACGAAACCGATAGTCCGTTGGGAAAGTTGGGGAGTTTCTGATTTTTGAATTTTGTTATGAGAATCTTGTAAAGTTTTTTGTAAAGTTTCTTGTGAAATATGTTTGGAACGATATTCTTCAATTTTGTTATGTAGTTTCAATTTTTCCGGCTCGAATATACTGTGGGTTGTTGTATGTTGAATTTCTTCACTCGGATCGACTTCAAGTACATTTTCGAAGGAATTTCTAGATACAAAACTATAAGAAGTAAAATTATTGTCTATACTATTGGGTCTGTGAACTAGCTTACCTCTTTTTACTACTTTAGCGCTGGCAACTACAGGTTTGTTTGCACTCGTTACTACTGGTTCGTGGTTTGAAACTGGTTTTGAGAGGCTTGCATCCTCTTTGGATGAAGTTTCTGGTTCTCGAATTTTTTTCTCCGTTTCGGAAATCGTCTCTGATGTTTCTCTCGCTGGCCTGATGATCTTCTCTTCGGATTCGGAGAGTGATTTTGAATTTGAAATAAGTTTCGATAATGTTGAAATGCCAATGTCTGAATTTGCTTTATAGTGAACTGCAATGTCTGAATTTGCCTTTGAGGATGTTGCAATGTCTGATGATGGCTTTGATAGTTCCATGTCCGATGTTAGAGATTCTTCCGAATCGACGATACATTCGAGTGCTTGGCTTGATATTGCTGAGGGTAATTTTGCTAGCGGTGGCGGAGGCGCTGCTCTCTTTTTTCGTTGACCTGAAATGGAAAATTGAGATTAGTTTGCTGTAAAGTTTGCAGTTTGAAAGTTTGACTACTTACTTGAATTTGAATCTGTGGGCAGTGCAAAGAAACATTTGTGCAGTAAGGAAAATTATAAAATCTTTAAAGTTTAAATGCTATTTATCGAGTTGTAATGAATAAATTAAAACATTAAAACCTACCATTAGAACTTAAAGAAGTGGTGCTAATTCCATGACTGAGTCCTCCGGAAGCAAGAGCCAAGTTTCCTAAACTTTTACTAGCGTGCGAGGTTTGAGCAAGATTTCTAGGTGTATTTAATGTTTTTCCTCTTCTCGGAAGAGTTTCCGGCATACGTCCAGCAGATTCTGGATGATCACTCAATACTGATGCCTCATGATAACCAGAACTGTCGCTACTGTTTCGACTGTGACTTATAATCATTTTCTCTTTTCCACTGTCGCTATTCTCTTCAATGACAGACGTTGAAACTGGCGGTTTTGGAGCTTGCCTCCTTTTACGAAGTGGTCGTGGCGGTGGTGCCATTGGACTTGAACTTCTTCCAGTCTCGTCACTTCTTGCCGGTGAAACACTACGTTCACCGAGACTATCAGTACTTAATGAATT
The DNA here is from genome assembly GCA_001855655.1 of Leptopilina clavipes. NCBI lineage: Eukaryota > Metazoa > Arthropoda > Insecta > Hymenoptera > Figitidae > Leptopilina > Leptopilina clavipes. The sequence goes on from JUFY01032692.1 coordinate 26,515, forward strand.
TTCCTTTGACTTTTTGAACATAAAACCAAAAACACTTTGCTTCGCCTGTTGTCTTCGTCTCTCTTCTTGTTTTTGAAGTGCCATTATATCTTGCGAACTGAGAGCTGCACTTATAATTCTTCCTTGTTTCGCGTAGAGTGTCACCTCTTGTAGATGATAGTCTTGTAGTGATAGCGAGAGATCGAGAATTTCTTCCAAATTTGCTGGAAAGAAGAGAAAATTTCAAAATTATTTTCTAGAAGATAAAATCAAAATGATTTTACAAGATAATTATCTGTAATATTTTTTTGTATCTTTTTAATATTTAGATAGTTCTTCTAAATTATGGAGATGATTTTCATGAAAAAAAAAAATAATCAATTGCCCTCCATTTAAATAAACTCAAGCAAAGCAAAATTTCAAGAAAATCGGATTTTACCTGGATACATAACTGATAGGTTTCTGAAGTCTTACAACTGTATCGTGTGACCGACTCTTAGAATCGAGACCAACTTGTTTTACAGAGAAATAATCACCGGGGATACCGCAGATTAAAAAGAGATAACTGATCTGATAGAGCATGTAAAATCGAATCAGTTTATGTGAATGCTACTGAAAAATATATCTTTCATTGCTTCCAAAAACTAGTTTCTATATTTATTTGTTTCAAGTAGTTTTCTTTTCGAAAATTCTTGTTGGTGGATTAATCTATGACCTTTTGATATTTCGATAATTATTTTTTTTTTTCGTATTTAGAACAGAATTCTGAATTTCATTTCTAATCGCGTGAATATTGCAGTTGCGTAATCGTATGCAATTCCGAGTTTGAGAGTTGTATTACAGATCTTGTTGCGGAATACAAGTGCCGTCACTTGCGAAAGTCATCATCTAAATCCGGTGGTGGTTTTACTCTGGTACCAAATCCGTCTAATATGGGAAAAAGTCTTCCTTTTCCAGGAGTGAAAGTTCTATTTCGGTATTTTTACTATTTGGCGCAAATTCATGAAAGTTGAGTTTGTCATTAACGTTATTTACACACATAGGTACGTGCCAATGAATCAAAGTATTATTTTACACGTAACTATTTTTATTATCGACATTTCAAAAATTTTTTTTTTCTATTTTATAATCCCTATTTATCTTTTATATAAATTTCATCGTATTTTAATTATTTTTTCTTCCTTTATAATTTTCTTAAAATGAAAATTTATATACGAGGAAATTAAAATGGTGAAAAAAAATTTTTAAATAACAGTAATACTGATTGAGTTTAATAAAAGATGATAAAATGGAAAGGGGAAATCAAAAGACATCAGTATGTCCATGACTTGGGAGACCGCAAATTGGATGATTTCCGATCCGACTCGATCATACATTCGCCACACATTACTTTCGCATTAAAATCCGGATAATGATCTCGAAACTAGTCGCTGCAATTACTCTTTAAAACGCATATCAAACTTGCCAACGTAATATTGAAGTCAATAAAGTAATCTTGGGGCAATTTTATCCTTTATTTGTCAAGCAATTTTCAATTATATTTCAACTATAAAATATCCTACATACGCCTGATTGATAATTACCTGATTAATATTTAATGTTCGGAATTATTCCAATTTATTCTCAGTTGAAAGTTTTATTATGAATTCAGGTAAAAATACTTTTTTCTCATGTGTGGAATTCTTACTCGATTAGTTACATTAAAATCTCGTTTTTGTGGACAAACAACGAAATGGCTAAAAAATCTAGGTTCTAGTGTAAATATTTATTTCTGAGGTAAATTTATTTCAAGTTACATTGATTGATCAATTTTCAATAAGTGTTTAATCCTTTTAGTGTTATGGGTGCTGATTATTGTGAACTGTGAATAGCAACAGGTAAGAAAGACTTTTATTATTATTAAGTAGATATCTACTTAATGATAATAAAAGTCTTTCGGTGAAAGAGAGATAGTAGCACGAGAGAACGATACATCATCATCATCATAATTTTTCAAACGATCCTTTTTATTTATTCGTAAAGAATAATAATTGAACTTTGTGGTTGTATGTGATTTCACACGCAATAATCAACAGTTACACGAATCATTAGTTTTGATTTTTTTTTCAATATGTATATACTCACTGGGATGACGAAGCTCGTACTTCTTAATGTCCAGATTTTTCTCGCGGCACACTTCCTCGAGAATATCTCTCAAGTTCATTTTTGGACTCACTCTCGAAACGTATAATTGATTTCTTGGTAGATGAACCTAAAACATTAATTACAATGGTAATTTAATTTCAATTAATTATCATTCGCATCTAAATTAATCATCATTTATTAAAATCGTATTTTTATTTTTAAACAAAATAGAGAAAATTTTATTTATGGAACAGGTATAAAAGTTGAAATGTCTTCGATTGAGAAATAGAGACAATAATTTTTTGAATTATTATTAAGCAATAAAACTCGAAAAAAAAACGGTAATCAGTGATCAAATTGCATAAGTAGTTAAGATTCGAGACAATGAAAAAATAGCAATTAATAAAATAGAGAGATCAGCGCGGTCAATGGAAACATGACGCAAAGAAATTATAATTCATTTATTGACATTTTTTCTTTCAAATAAAATGATTCTGCGCAATTTTTTTTCTGAATCTTAATTTTTTTCTTTTTTTTTTTTTGTTAAAATTAAATGAAGTCTTATTTTTTTTTGTTGAGTAAAAATAATCTGAATTGAGTGTTGTTTTTTAGTTGTTTCTCACCTGTAATCGAAAAGTTGTTTCAAATGGTTGGTTGGCTTGCCTCGTTTTACGGGATAAGAATGTTCCTTGCTTGGGAAGTAATTTAACCTGCGGATGAAAAGAAAGTGTCAATATTCGAGTTTTCAAATTGTCAAGTCACCCTCTCTTTGAGTAATTTTCGCAGTCGTTTACTGACCACTAACAACCGCGTTTTTTTTCTGATTTTTTTTTCGTTCATTCTTTCATTCTCCTTCTTGAAGGAAGATTGTACAACTACGACTGATGATAATGATGACAACTTTAATGACAGGAAAACGACTTTGAGAGATTCATCAGTGCATGGCAATTTTAATATCATCTTTGCTATAGAACAGGAAGCAGAGAATCGATTCACTAGAAGCTTATATATTTGACTTTTTATTGCAATTGAGAAAATTATTAGTTCTAGTCTTCTAATTTTTCAACTCACTGGCTTTTCAAGAACATTTCTTTATATAGAAAAATTGTAGTCTTTAAGAATTTTTCTATTTCGTAGTAGTGGAAATATTTGTTTTTTTTTCTGAATCCAAAATATACAATTTTTTTTAAATAGGAAATAAAATAACATTAAAATTGAAAATTTTGATAAAGTTCAAATAATATTCATTATATTTGAAATATTTCCATTACGCAACTTTTTCATGATTCGGAAATGTTTTCAACATTTATTATCACATTAAATCTTTTAATACGGCCCTCCCTTTCTTGTAAAGTTAGCATCCGTTGAATCGATTTTCTTGCTATGGAGATGTGAATAGGAAATTTCTCGGGAAAAGAAAGAAACGTCTAATCGTGATTCTTGGTAAAAAGGAGGATTTCCTAGTTGTTAAAATATATTTTACCTGGAGTGCATCCAGTGCTCCAATTGGTGTGTTAGGTTGATGAGGTAGAACCATACCCCGTTCGCCAATAGCTTGCAGGGTGTAACTGGAAGCAACCAATTTGTGAGCCGTTGCCACTTGCACAAGAAGGTCCATCATTGGCGTACTATAGAAAAAGATTAAAAGCAAAAATTTATTACTCATTTTCATAGAATTCCTACCTACTTATTTATTTTATTAATAATATTTATTGATATTATTGAGTTCATATTATTTTTTGTCAGAAGACAAAAGATACTGTCCTCAGTGCTAGCCATAATTTACATTGGCATGTTATTTACATTTTGCATTATATAAATTGTCCTTCTCTTGGCTAATTAAATATAAAATAAATGACGCGTAAAGTAATTACATGATCGTCAGTGATCGATTCGGTCCTGTGCGGAAAAGCAGTATAACCCAAACACGTAACTCACCACTTTGTAGTTTAGTAGTAAGTTTTCTAATAATTACTTAGTTAAAATTAATGGTTGTTAAATCATTAGTACTTAAAATCAATGGTTGTAAAACCACTGTTATTTGTAAAAATTAGTAGTCAGACCAAAATGGTTGTAAAACAACTAGTATTTGTATGATTTAGAATAAAAGACCAATGGTTGTGAAATCACTGGTTAAAGTAGTATTTAGTAGAATCAAACAATGGTTGTGAAACCACTGGTTGTTGTAGTATTTAGTAGAATAAACCAATGGTTGTGAAATCACTGGTTGTTGTAGTATTAAGTAGAATCAACCAATGGTTGTGAAATCACTGGTTGTTGTAGTGTTGAGTAGAACCAATCAATAGTTGTGAAATCACTGGTTGAAGTAATATTTAGTACAATTAACCAATGGTTATGAAATCACTGGTTGTTGTAGTATTAAGTAGAATCAACCAATGGTTGTGAAATCACTGGTTGTTGTAGTATTTAGTAGAATAAACCAATGGTTGTGAAATCACTGGTTGTTGTAGTATTAAGCAGAATCAATCAATGGTTGTGAAATCACTGGTTGTTGAAGTATTTAGTAGAATAAACCAATGGTTGTGAAACCACTGGTTGAAGTAGTATTTAGTAGAATTAACCAATGGTTGTGAAATCATTGGTTCCTGTAGTATTTAGTAAGTAAGTGTATTTTAAGTGTATTTAAATCCAATGGTTATTAAACGATTGGCATTTGTTAATAATAATTTAAATCAATGGTGAGTCGCGTGGTGGGTTATACTAATTGTTTTTGCGTTGTTTTTAATTATCTTTTGTTCTTTGAATTTTGATTCTCAATTGTTTAGATTTTAATTTTTTGTTTTTTGTTACTTATAGCATTTTTTTTGAACATTTATTTATGCATTTGTTGTGGAAAATTCTTTTCACCGTCAATTTAAGACGCAACCGTTAGATAAATCGAGCGTTTCACATCTTAAGTGAGAATTTGATTTATTTTCTTGATTCCTAGTTTGTGAAATGTTTCTCGTTGCTGGACAATGTGGTCCGTTTAACGGTAGTACGCCGCATGATGGTTTATGGCAAAAAATGCCAATACCTTCCGCATAATTTGTTTTCGATTTAGATAGAAAACTTCTTCGTTTCTTCATTGTCACCACGATAAAATTCGTTCTACTTTTTAACTTGATTACATTGCAAAAATTGGAATTTTCTTGTGCGATCAATTTAAATGTTGATAATTTCTTGAAATTTTTTGCAAATAACATTCAATGTCTATCATTTTCACTTAAATGTGTTTTTCTCTTTTAAATTAATAGCATAAATGTGTATAACAAATTGATTGATATTGACAATTTAGAAAATTTAATAATTACAGTAATTTCATGATACATATATGTATGTAAAAAAATAGATATATGAAAGAGATTTTCTCGTTTATATATACTTTCAAAGGAAAGAGCTCATTTTGTGTGAAAGTCGAAACGAAAAAATACAATAAAAGAAACGATTTAAGGTGGAAAAAAAGGTGTTCTACGCTCGATTAAATTTCTCGTGTCCAGGCATATATAGTAGAAAGTAATCTAATTTAAAGAATACGCAGTTTTGACGTTAATAATAAAGCATGCACTATCTTTATCATTATGTTATTTTTTCTAAATAATGTAAAACGTTTAATTTTTCCTTTTGTTCAAAGGCGCGAGAAGGGAAAAGCGAAAGTGCAAAAAATGAATAGAACATTTTGTTAAATGTGACTAACAGTTTAGGTACAATTTTCAGTTGTTACTGTAATCATTGTATATAGAAACCGTAGGAGAAACACAATTCGCTGTTAAGGTAATTAGAAATATTACCTGCCGCAAGTCTTACAACAATGGTCTTCTTCTCGCGCTCGTAATATGATTTTATTATTTTTAAAGTAACGAGTCGTTAAAAATATCCTTTGTTTAAAGTATATTATGATTTTAAAAACTTACAAAAATATTTCAAATAAAGAAATTAAAAATTGATTTATGGAAATGTTATAGGAATAGAAAACATGATCATATGAATGGTAAATAGGATTTATAAATTAATTTCTAGTTTATATATAAGTTGACTTAAGATAGTGTTTTTGGAATGGAGATCTGGTTTTATTGCTTAGTAGGACGAAGTACTGATATCAAGTGCAACCAACCGTGGTCAAGGGATTACGTAAAAGGGAATCGACAGGTTGTGTATGCTCCGATGGTCACTGCTATATTGGAAGTTGTTCTCATTTCTTTAAACGCGTCAAAACCACGACCGCCGTGGATGTGATTACATGGGACACAGTATTAAAATCAAAATAAGACTGCGTATCGTACCTGTTTGAGTAAAAAGTCTAAAAACAAATTCCAATTCGTTTCTTCAAGAAAAAAAAACTGATTCGTAGAACTATGGCGTACGATTTATTGTTTTCTATTCGTCTTTATTATCATCTGAACAATTTTATTTTGAATCATTGTTTTTTATTAGGTCCCTGAATTTTTTTTAAGCGGGACCAAAAAAATCAAATACCAAATAATATTTTTTGATGTTGAGGCTTTTTTTATTTCAATATGTTCTTTCATATTTCAATGTTCTTCGTTTCTTATTTGCACTGGTTTTTAAATTCAGACAAATTTTTGTCTTACCTTCTCTGTACAGTGACTCTCTGGGTTTGAACATTGTGATCTCTTGGCAGTTGGACCAGAAGCTCCATGCTTCCAGCCAACATATCTGCCGGAGTGTCCTCCGTCACGGTTAGAACCATCGCAGGTCTCTCTTCTCGACCCCTGTAACAAAAAATTCATCTTAAAACTTCCGTAAAGATTAGACATATAAAGGTTTCGTAGTTGTAATTAGTATAGCAATATGAATGAAAAAATTTTCCAAACTTTGTGTATATAATGCATTTTCTTGACAATTTACTTATCGGACAATTGTATTTAAAAAAGTGGGTAAAAAAGTATCATAATTTTAGAATTAATATTATATTTTAATATTGTTTTTTAGTCATGTTTGGTTTTTCCGTGTGAACCAAGATTTCTTCGTTGGCATAATTATTTCATAGATATATTCAGAGAGATACACGCTTGAAAATAATTGAAGTGATTCAAAACACTTCTTTGATTGCTGTTGCGGTGACATTGGCAAGGATTGCCTGTCTTCATGTCACGTATAACTTCAATGTCAACTGTTATCTTTGATACATTTTAAAAAAAAAAAACTTGAATTTAAATGCGAAAAACCGGTTCGCTGAGTAGTCGTCTTCATGACTTTAGTCGAAAAATATTTTTTATAAGGTTGATAAGTTTCAAGATAAGAAACTAAAGAAAACAAGTCCTTGGTATTAGAAAATTTCTTTTTCCCTCTCTGTTTAACATCTTTACACTCTCATCAGAAATTCCTTAAGCATTAATTAATGCACATTTTATAATCAAACAACTTTCCACCTTGTTTTCGTTTTTTTTTTCTTTGTTTCTTCTTCTTTTTGTTGTTTTCTTTTAAATATATATACTTATTGGATTGAGAAAAACCAGTTAATTACCTCACGGGAATAATAAATAAAATAATTGAAAGAAAGATATACAGGTAAATGGCAATTTTAACCTTCTCTTTCAGCTTATAAGGATGGGTTTGATAATTATAGGTTTATATTTGAAATTATCTATGAATAAATGGGACACCTATTCGAAACAAGCCGATAAAATTTTTATAGAATTGATAGGTGTCGTTAGATATGTTGGAAAGTTATTGCGAAAAGAAATAATCGTCGAGTTTTTAACGTATACATTATTTCTTTATACACATTTCTACTATTATATCTATACGCATGTGAGAAAAAAAAGCGTAGGCCTCATTATTTAAATGGTTATGGAAAAATTTTCGATAAGTTATTAGTCCACTGGCTTTATCAATAACATGGTTTAGTTTTATTAAAAATAAACTTGATGGGTGTATTTTCGCATAAATATAAAATTAATATTTACTCCATATGCAATATTATTGCATTTTGAATAAATATTAATTTTTTTTTATGCAGTTTTTAGTGATATTTGATGCGGAAAAGGAAGACTCGTTAAAAATGTTGACACTCGACATAGTTTATATTAATTGTTACTCAATTGACAAGTGAAAAGAAACACTAGAATCAACTCTTGTAGTGTCAATTGTAATGTGAGTCGAACGGACGTTAGAAATAATTTATAGTCTTTTATCAAGCTGCTCTTGAATCAAACGGAATTTTCTCAAAGTTTGCATTATATTTCCATTTAAAAAATTTAAACACATTAAAACGCTTTTCAATAATTGGTATTTATTTCTAGATCTAATATATTATTCAGATTTGGGTAAATTTGCAGTATTATAATTAAATTAATAATCAATATTTAATCAAAAGAGAGAAAAAAAGAAAGAAGATAATTAATATTTAAATTTAGTTGATAATTAGCCTTGAATGCTAAATAGATGTTAATCGATTTGAAAATTTGTCTCTTATAAATATTCTTGAATTCAAGGAAACATTTATTAGGGAAATAAAAATATACCTATTTCAATAAACAGGTAATAATTATTGCTCAATTGAAATCTTTCGAACTCATCAAGATCAATTCCATAAAAATTGTTGACTTTCATGAGAAAGTGAAATAACGACGGGTATCAGATTCGCGCTTCAATTTATATGCAAATGCCGTTAGAATCGAGCAATGAAGTGCAAACTATAACTAAAGTTCATTAATGAAAATGAAACGAGTCTCATTAATCATTGGCACACACTAATTGCCGATTCAATATGGTAAAATTTTTTCAGTTGAGTAATAATTATTTATTAACTTTTTATGTTTCGTCATTAATTTTACAACACAAGAGCAGAACTAATTTTTCAATAAAATATGTCAAATTTTTTATTTTCTATATCCAATTGCGTAGAAGATATTATTTATTTTATTCTTTTGTTATTTTTTTCTCATGTGACGATAATAATCAATCTTGATTTTAATATTTACATTATTATGAGTGTTGATTTTGCATTTTATTCAAATTGGTATATAGTTTAAAATTTTACGTTTGTGGAAAATTTCCAACAACGGATTTCATGTATAAAAATTATATACAACTATTCGTATTGGAATGTTGCATACATTATAAGAAATAATAATGTTTCTCCTTGAAAATCTGGACAATTGATTTTCTTTTCTAGATCATTAAAATTTTCAATCTTGCCAATGAGATCGGAATAATATTAATTTTATGCGCATAAAAAGTGGTTAAAATTTCTACGCCAATTTGCATTTATAGTGTTGCGAAACGATTAAACCAAAACGACACTCCTATTTTCTGTGAATGTGTACGTTAACGCACGTATAGTTTTCAAACACATCGTTATTATTTCCATTGTTGTAGTTTCTCTCTCTCTCTCTCTCGCTCGCTCGTTTTTTATTCCCCTTCTCTTACTCCCCCTCGTGTACCATTGTTTCAATACGATGGTATACCGCATTGTTCCGCGCCATCCCTTTATTTATGGGACAGTATGTGAGATACAGTTTGTATTTTTTAAAAATTCAACTTTTGGAAGATGAAAATCATGTTCTCTTGTTATCTAACTCGTGTGCAGCATTTGCCTGTTTTTACTATATAGGTAAAAGATAAGAGTAAATTTTTCTCCACCATCTTTCTCTCTCGACAACAAAATTTATTAAATATTGTTAAAGTATCAGTATTTCATATTTTATTAACGTGTCATTATTAACTCTCGTAAAATAATTGGAAATGTGAGAATCTTTATAATTTTAAAAGTCTGTAATTTTATACTTTTACGATCGCGAATACCGTACGTACATACATACAATGGAAGGGTGGGGGAATTGTGAATGGACTATTAGGATTCGGATTGTATAAAGAAAATGTGATGTCATCACGATTTCGTAAGACAAAGTTTTGTACGCTTCGAGAACTTTTTCAATGACTGAGCCCGCATTATACATGTTTTGTTTATTGAGCACTAAAGACGCTTCTAAACTGCATCTATTTTCAAAGTTTTTTTTGCCAGATTTTAGAAAATCAGAATTGCATTTCCTTTTTTATTTTCTTACCATTTTATACTTTAAATTTTGATGTTTAATTTTATTTTTACACTTTCTTGTGTAGATTGTGTGTAAATAAATAAATAAACTTTTTTCATTTCTGCTTTACTTTCTCGCGTATTGTGTAGAAATATTTTTCTTGAATTTAAATTACTTGTATATTGTAATACATTATACACATTCTATTGTATTACTGTTTTTGGAAAAATGAATATTGTCACGAAAATCTCGTATTTCTGGAAGGAGTCACGATTAAATGCAAATTTTCCCCTGAGTTGTTTCATTAAATTTGTGCTAAAGCATATTGAGAATCTGTCAGAATTTTCTCGTGTAAATTGTGTGTCTCTTTTGCGTGCTTGAGAAATGAAATCAGGAGGGATTGCATAAGAGGTGTTTCTGCATCTGAAAGAAGCCCTTATGTAATTACATCGGGGTTTTCAGACATGTGAGTGGTAATGAAGCCCCTCTCTTTTTCTCTCTTTCTCTTGTTAATTACGGTCTTTCAACCAAATAGTCTCTTAAAGAGTCCATTGCTTAATGATAAAAACAATTTTCGAGACTAATTTCCTTATTCGGGAAAATTAGTAGAATTAGTAGAATTAAAATCAGTAGAATAAGAAAAATGAGGTGTTAAATACAGAAATTTTGTAAAAATTAAATTTTATACATTTTCCAAAATGTTATAAGTTTACTGATTGTATTTTTTTAATGACAATACTTTCTAAATCTGAATTAGAATAAAAATTTTCATTAACTTCAATTAGTTGCTGACATTTTGTTACGAATTTGTTAAATTTTACTAAGAAAATAGTGTAAAAATATTGTTTACTTAACTATTAGTAAAATTTGACTAATTCCTAGCAAAAAAAATCTGTCTCTATTTCAAAATTAGTTAAAATTTACTACTAAATTACTAGAAAAATTTTTTCTTACTATTTGTAAAGTTTAAGGGGGGGGTATGGTTAATTCGATGAAAATAATGCATATTTTTAAGAATTTTTTTTTGAAAATACAAACAGTGTTAATTTATTTAATTAATTTTCATATAATAGGGCAACATTTGAAGAATATTTTCTGAAATTTTCATTGCAAAATATTGAAAATTGAGCGAGTGAATCAGAATCTCCTCA
>JUFY01032700.1:0-14083 GCA_001855655.1 Leptopilina clavipes
TTTGAATATTTAGAAAAATTGTGATTTCTCCCGTTCTAATTAATATTTTTGAATTCTGTAAATTTACAAACCTTCCTTGGGTGAATACTTAACACTCTGCCAAATTCTATTCAAATCGGTCAAGGCGTTTTTGTGTGATTTAGGGACAAAGCTTTTGTGACAGACATACATACATGAAATTTTGTATGGTCTTCTTTGGATTTCTTGATGTTAAGAACAACTTTTTATACTAAAATTTTCAAGTTTTAAGCAATGTACAGACAGAAGTGCGATTTTATTTATAAGGATGAGATCATTTAAAATATTTAAATTTTATCTTCTTCTAAATAAAATAGTTTACAAAGAAAAATTCTCAAATAATGAAATTTAAAAATGTCCCAACTTTGAGATTTTAATAGAAATTTTTTCAAGTATTACTATAACTCAGACCATTATAAACCTGTAAAATAGAAATAAATCCTTATTCATTGAATTTTTTTTCTTGAAACCGATTAGCGATAGAGGAAAATAAATGTTTCAAGGTCAAGATATAAATGTAAAAAAATGTACGTTAAAAAATTAAAAATAATTGAAATAACTGAACCTCTGTATGGTGTATGAAATTTCTGTCCAATACCTTTCTATCTCATGATAGAACCATGTTTCATCTGAAAATGACTGTTTGACAGGAATAATGTTAAAGGTGCATAAAATAAATTGTTGAAAACCGTAAAAATTTCTTCGCAATACAGTCATTTTCTTTTGAAATCTGTAATATTAAACACTAGAGATTATTTTCACCTTTGAATCTTCGAATTTTGACTTGCGGCTTAAAAGTTAAGTAAAATTATTTGATAATAGGTATTTAAAATACATAAAAGATTTCTGAAAACACTAAAAATTAATTTTTTCCTTTTTTATTTTGAATTTAAAACAAGTTGAATATTTATGACAAGATGATTTAAAAATTTTGAAATATCTCAAAAAGTATAGCAAATATTTTTACATGATATTTGGTCCTGTCGTTGTATATATGAATAAATTTTTAATTTCTTGATCGTAAATGAAAGTACAAATATTTAGGATTCTGGTTAATTTTGGGACATTCGATTTTGCAATAACAGTCTGAATTGTGAAAAAAAAATGTTTCAAATCAACGTATATTGGCAGCCATTTTTAAAAGGCAATTCTGATTCAACACTTTAAAAAAAATGTTTGTATATAAAAATTGTAAAGGCAGAAAGTACTTTTATTTATTTGAGTGTTTTGAATACGATGGTGCTATTTATTTTGTTAATTATTTGTTAAGTGTTTCGGGAGTTGACTGTGTTTGTCCTTGAGGCCATGTTCTTAAAATTTATTTATGAGTTGAAATAATAAAATCATGATTTTCAACTTTTTAAAACTGAAATGTATACTTATTGCAATCGCCAATATCTGAAATCAGACAAAAGGATTTCCGAAAATATCCACTCAATTTTTTTTATCACTTTTTCAAAAAATCAAAAATACATTTTCAAAAAAAAATTTTTTTGTCATAAATTTAACTTTGTTCATGAAAAAATAGTATACGTTGCATCAATGAATTGATCAAATATAAAGTTCAAATTTTACCTAAATTTATAAATTAAATCATTCTTTTTAGAAAAAGAATTCAAATTTTTATTTTTCAATATTCAATTTTTTTTATAATTAATTCCAGTCATATTTTCGATATTTTTTGCAGAATCTAAAATTGTGCTTCGAATATATTTTTCCACGAGGAAGCAAAAAATTGTTGATGAAATGAACATAATTTTCAACTTATTAAATAATGTACTAATCTAGGTTCTAAAGAGAATGTCAAAGCAATTGACACCTATAGAGAACGTTTGACTGATTGAAATTTAACTATAGTTATTCTTTTGAAAGTCAACATTTATTATTTTTTGTTGACAAATTTTTTAAATTCAATTTTTATGCTTCCAAATAAGACATGATGATGGATTTTAAAAAAATTTATTTTTCCAAAAAGTAAAATTTATAGTAGGTACTCAAAAAAAAAAATTTAATTTTAGTAATAAAGAATAATGTTATATTGCAAGTAATCACAGAAAGAAATTGACAACTATTAACCATGTAAATTTCGATGGGTTAAAATTTCACAGGTCATTCTCTGAAATTTTTTCATATTTCGTGATAAAAAAAATGTACTATTTTTTAAGCTAAATTGAATATCTATGAGCGAATTACAATATATTTAATAAAAAAGGGGCAGATTTTTTAAAAATTATAAACAATTCAATAAAATTATTTATCATTTTAAGTGTCAAATTTACCTAAAATAGTTGATTTTCCAAAAAAAGTTTTGGCTTTACTATTAGTGTGATTTACATAAGTTTCGCAAGTAAACATAGAATATCTAAAGTTGATCGATTTTTATATGATAGGTAAAGGTCGATTACCTTTTATCAAAATAAAGAAGATCAAAAGTATAAATATGTGTACTGAGAATGTACTAAAAATAAATAAATTACAGTTAATCTAGAATTTTAATGTTGAATATATTTTGAATTTTTGAATTTTTATGACTAAAAATTATTTCAACATAAACTTTAACGGAACAAGAAGACAAATATCTATCAATGGGAGCGTGTTTAGTGGAAAAAAACATACTTCTAGATAGTAATCCATGCTTTTTTATGTAATTGTTGATAAATTTCTGCAACGCACACGCGATTCTACAAAACAGTTAAAATAAACATATATTGAAGAAAAGAAAAATAAATAAAACAACTTTACAGTATTTTAAAGGAACAGTTAAATATTTGACAGCAGACGTCACTGAACAGAACTATTCGATTTCTGTCCTCAGATTACGGAATATTTTCAGTTACATACTTAAATATAAGTCATGGATTCATTATGATTACTCATCTGTATATGATATATCATTTTCCCTCTTTATTTATCCTATTAGCTAAGAGCTTATATTGTATTCATGATAAATGCATTTCTTACGCAACGCTTCCACTATCTCATAGATAGATTAAAAGTCTCCATATTATTTCGTAGTGCCATTTCAAAAAAATACCAGAGAATTTTAATATTTACCAGATTTTCAAGTATTTAAAGCTCAATTTTTAATTACTTTTCAATGAAACATATGTTTTACTTTGTTTGAGGTAAACATTTTTATTGCGTTTTCTTATCTATTTCAAGTTCAAAATAATAAATTCATGTTTCACGTGAAATTAAAAAAATACAAGTGTGGATTTAATTTATAGTTTAATAGTGGTGAAATATAATATTTTTAATCTTTACATTATTAGTGCGTTATATTTTTAAATTAAAAATCAAGTTTTTTAAAGTAAATGTGTCATATCATCGGTTTTTATTTTTAATAGTTTTCAATTTTACAAAATAAACCCAAGTCGGGTCAATAATTAACACATTGAGAAATTCAAGTTAAATATTATCTTTGAAAAATATTTTTTATAGATAGGGCTCGAAATGAAAAAACATTTTAAAACCAAAATTAATTAAATGAAAAAGTTCATTAAAATTATTTGTGTTTTGTTGTTGTCAAATGTCATTCTTAATTTTTGTTATAAACTATATTTTCTTAATTTGATAACATTTTGTTAATATTACTGATATATTGATTTAAAATGACAGCAAGATAACATGCTATCTGACTTAAAAAAAAATTAATTTCAATTAAAAAAAAATTCTTATTTACACGAATTTTCATTTTTATAACAGTTTTACTTTATAACATTCGACTATAAATAGAAATCCATCCTCTGGAAATTGGAACTCATGAGCTTTAGAGAATAATCCCTCGTATCAAAAGGAAATATTAAGTTTAACTGGAAACAAAATTTTATAAAGAAATATCTTTAGCTGATGCATTAAAGTTTTAGTATCAGCTGACATGAGTAGATACTTTAACATCGAGATTAAGTCTATTTGACCTGAAAGGGCACAAGCAGAACAATAATAAAAACAGTAAGTTTAGTCTTGTCAGAAAGCAGAGTAATATCTAAACCAGCAAAGCAAATGTCACATTATTCGTTTCTTAATCAACTTTCACGAAATTCTGATTAAATTCAAAGAATTACATAATACTTATAATTCTTTACTGACTTCATTATATTACATTTTTATTCAGCTAAAACATTTATTAAATTAAAAAGCTATTTATTATTTATTTTTACTACTATATAGAAAATTTTGCCAACAACTTTTTATTTAATATTTCATAATAGAAGACGTATAATTTATATAATACATAGTTTACTGTATTACATTAATTATTTTTATAATTTAATAAAAAAACTTTTCTATCAGTACAAATCGAAACTGTTTTTGTAAAATTTTTCAAAAATTGTTTTGTTGAATAAATGTTATTTTTGTATAACATATAATTTCCTTGAATGTATTTCAATAAATTCGATGGTTCCTAAATTAATATGAAAACTCATCATTCGCGAGAGAAAATAGAAAACAACTCAGAAAAAAAACAAATAGAAAACTGGCTTTCTTAAAATAACAATTTTTTGAAGCTATGTTACAATTTTAATTAATGATTATTTTTCAAGTATAAGAAATTATAAAATATTAAATTGATTCAATAATTGCTTAATTAACTTTATATCATTACAATATTTAATTTTGACATTTAATATTGGTTTTTATAATAAATTACAAAAGTTAAAACAATTAGCCTACAAAATGTTTTAGATGAACAACGTTTTTCTAATTATTTTTTTGAATTAGAAGCCATCGATAGAAGGATTCATTATGAGACAAAACTTAACCTCAATTTAAGAAAACAACAAAATGTACCAGAAAAAAAATTATAAATGTTTTAATTTTTGTTCGTATTGACATGTGAAATCTTTTTAAATTCTTTTAAATTTTGTCTAACTAGAGTATGATTTTGGCTGTATTTTCTAAGTGAGATTGTTAAATGTAAGAATTCAAAATAAGTATTACACATGAGAAACAAAACACCATTTTATGTAATTTATAATAAATATATGAGTATAATAATGTTTTAAATTATCCCGCCCTAAAAAGTAATTGTCAAGGGGTAAAAGTCGATCTGGATATGGGTCCTATTACATATACCTACGTACAATTTACAGGTAAAGCAAAGTAATTTTTTATTTTACTTCTTTTCTTTTTCAGTATAAATTTTTTAAGATTTCTTTATCATGGAAATATCAATATTGACAATATTTATTTTTACAAAGCGTATGATAGCCTCACCTTTTTGTCATCGACTTGCAACATTTTTTAAAATTCTTTTTATCTGTAAATAACGTTGTATGTTAGTGACCTCCAATGTAAACAAAGGTCACACAATATTGCATATAGTAGAACATTCAAAATGTGAAACCACGTTCCAAGTAAAGAAGGTTTCGCCAGGCGCAGTTAAAAAAATGATGTCATCAAACATAAGGGAGCAGTCACAGCTTGCAAACTGGTTGCCTGCAGGTTGTCATGGTACACGAGTAAGGGCGAAGTCCCATGGCCTAAGATAATTTACCTAAATCCGGCAAGGGTCCTGGATTCATGTGGAAGAACTAAAAAATTCCATGAGTAAGAAAAGGACAGACATATCTCCATCTTTTTCTTACTAATGGAATTTTTTAGTTCGTCCACATGAATCCAGGACCCTTGCCGGATCTAGGTAAATTATCTTAGCCATGGCAAGCCCAAAGAAGAATAAAACAGTAACATGAACGTAAGTATGTGATAGAATAGAACAGAAATATCGTCTGTCTTTTTTTATCTCATGCTTGCGTCTCGTTTTATTCTGCTCAGGTAAGTGGCCAATTCCACTATATAGGCTCACGCAGAATAAATACGGATACGGGAACAGGGCATGAGAAGGAAAAGAACACAGACAGTCTCTGTCCTTTTCTTTCTCATGCCCTGTTCCCGTATCCGTATTCATTCTGCTTTGGACTTATCATTTGTCATTTCCACCATTTTGCTATAGTAAGGCTGTTTCCGAATTGAGGTTTTTTGCATACTTGCCAAGTATATACTTGCGAAGTATACATTTAACCATCCTTGTCTGGCACATATGTTTACGTGTATTGGACAAGGATAATTAAGTATATACTTCGCAAGTATATAACCTGCAGACAGACAGTACAGCAGAAAAAGACAGCTTATATCACTGTTATTTTTCTCTGTCATGATTTTCTGCTTAAAGATGCTTGCACACTTCCAAATTTTTGAGCGAGCGATCGGCTGGATTGAATTTTCATGGTCGTGTCACTTAATTTGATTGGTTGTACTAAAGATTCCATTTTCACAGTTTCTAAAAAGTGAAACTGTGAAAATGAATCTTTAGTACAACCAATCAAATTAAGTGACACGACCATGAAAATTCAATCCAGCCGATCGCTCGCCCAAAAATTTGGAAGTATGCAAGAGCCTTTATACTTTGAAATGACATGGGATTGCAATGCCATGTGAAAGCCTAAGCAGTATAAAACGGGAAGAGAACGCAAGCATGAGATAGAAAAAGACAGACAATATTTATGTCCTTTTCTATCTATTATTATATCTCATGCTTTCGTTCGCTTCATATAAGTCTATCTTTCTTGCACTCATGATTTTCTATTTTCAGACGAACGTGTCACATTTATATGGTCACTATCATTAGTGCGAGACTTTCGAATATTTGGTATTGTGAACTCACCTTTATAATCGAGATTTCCTACAACATACCCATCTCTGATTATTTTCTTCCAGATATATTTTTATAATTTTTTGAAAAGCAAAATACTAAAATTTCTTATTAAATTGTACATATTTATTATTATTTAATTTATAAACATAATAAACACTTTATTACTGGTAAATACTTTGCAATTATTGATAATGTGAATAATAATAATAATAATAATAATTTGCGACTAACTTTATTATTTATTAGATAAAGATGTTTGGTTTTTTATTAAATTAAATTATTAAATTTTAATTTCAACAAACCAGTATATACATATAAATGAAAATTTCATTTGAATATGTAGTCAGTCTGCTTTAGTTTACACTCATTGATAATTGATGGCGCTGCGCTACACTATTCTGGTGATATAATATTAGTAGTGGTGGGGAACGAGGCCACGAATACATCTTGCACTTGACTGACAGTCAACCTCGCCTATTTACAACATTTATATACAGAGGCAGATAAACTTGAAGCATTGTCAGTCACTATTTTGTAGCAAATATGGCTACCATGTTGTCTCGGACTATCTCATTAGCAGAGAATATTACCCGATTTAATGGATCCAAGGTTTGTATAGCTTTACAGTTTCATATTTCTGTAAACATTCTTTCTACAGTCAACTGATCTTCTATTTCAAACTTCACTGAAAAGAACAAGTTGTTTAAATTGACAGTTAAAGGAAGCTTTATTTTTATACACATTTTGCAATCTTCTAAATTAAGTACCAGGGTCAAGTGATTTAAGTCAAGGGTACGTACGAAAAAATAATACAAATAGAATTTTCACGAAAAACTTATTGTTTTATAGCTCATTTACATTTAACGTTTTCTTTAATGTTATTTTCTTTGGAAATTTTTTGCAACATTTTAGTGAAAAGTAATTAATGAATTGCTATTTAAAGCGAGGGATCAATTTTAAGTTTAAAATTAAGCTTCTTTTTCACTGTCATGATCGCAGCACCCTTTTATTTTATTAATTTTTTAAATCATGAAATACTCGTATTTAAACGTAAACAGATGATTGTGACGTTTAACAGCTGATATTTCTGCCTTTGTTATAGTTATTGTTAGTCACACTTATTTTTATCTTTTCAGTGTAACTATAAAAAATTCTCACTCATGTTTGATAGCATTAAAGTTTTTAGATTTCAAGTATTTTATATTACAATTTATAAATTAAGTACATCATTTCATAAGTTGTTTATAACTATAAAAATTAAAAACAAATATTAAAAATACTTGTAAAATTGAATGATTGTGTGTTAATTTTGCCAAAAAAAATAATTACAAATTATTTTACATTATTTTTTTCCAAGAAGATTAAAATTAAGAAATCTTTACAATTTCGCGTACTGACAAAGTTTAGAAAAAGGTGCTGTGTCATTGCATATTCATTTAAACTGTTTTTTGGTATTTGGAAAAATAGTATTAATTTCTAAATAAAAAATAAACTATATACCACTGTTCAAAAACTCTATGTATTGTTGGAGCAAGTCTAGTAGCTTAGTAAGTCGACCTTTCGACTTTATGCTTAGTACAACTTTATTTTGTTTTGTTGACAACACGCGTATAAATATTAATATCTGCTACACTGTTTAATAAAAATGAACTTTTTCTCTGACTGCGTATTAATTCTTATCATTTTTAATAGACTTTTTCACGCTGATTACGAATCAGTAAATAAAAATTTTCTATCGTATTATGCTTGAAAAAAAACCAGTGTCAAAAGGTTAAAAAAAAGTGGGGTTGTAACGATATTTGATTAAAAATTTTTATTAAAATTTTTTTAAACAAGAGGTGCTGGTATACTTTTTTTTAGGTTTAAAGAAAAAGTTTAAACAAACCTTTTTTGATAAATGAAGAACTACTTTAAATGTAAAATATATGTTAAATAAAAATGCTTTCTTTTATTTTTTGAAGCTTCTACTCAAAATAACAGATTAAGAAAGTTCACAAGTGGTTTTTAAAGGATTTTTCGTGTACCTTTAAAATATTTTATTAGTTTTAAAAAAATGTGTATGCCAAATTTTTGCAAAAAAAACGTTTTTGTAATTTTGACATTAAAAAATTTTTTCTATTAAGCTCAAAGACAGCTTGATGTTGTAATTCTATATAAAAATACAAATATATTTTATATTTGTGTTCTATATAAAAATAAAATCTTTATATGGTATTAGCACGTTCGACCGCGCACAGAGGCCTTTATAGAATCCAGGGGTTCAATTGATGAAAATTCAGTGCAAAATGATAGTTTCCGGCCCATTTAGTAACTTTAGATTATCGTCAACTAGGGTAATTATACCCACAAAAACGCTGTTTTTCTACTCAAAACTTCATTAAAATTCAGAATTGAAAACAAAGTTTTTTAACTATTCAGTGATCCTTCTAAAGGTTTCCTGTAAGTTGGGGCTATTATACTCATTAAAGTTTCTTTATTTTTATAAAATATTCTAAAATTTATTTTGATCGCTTTAATATGAAATCTTTTTTATAGATAGTTTAGACTTCAATAAAAAAGAAAGAGCTAAAAAACACTTTTTTTTTAGAAATTATTCAAGAAATTTAAAAGTTAAACACTGAAATTTTACTGAAATCGATATTCTCAAAAAAATGACAAATAACATTTTTTATGTTAAGTAAACAACTCAATATAATTTCTACTAAGCTTTTTAAGCTATTTTTAAAGAAAAAGTTTGAAAATTAATTTGAAAAATATGTAAATATTGATGAAAGTTATTTTTTTTTGAGGTTATGTTTCACCCGTTGTAAACTTGTAATTGAGTAGCTACATGCAACAATTCGACGAGCGCGCGGACGCACGCGTTAATACCAGTCGGGTAGCAGTGACAGGCCCAGAGGCGCTCACTGCCACTTGACTGGCATTAGAGCGTGCGTCCGAGCGCTCGGCGAGTTATTGCATGTAGCTACTCAATTTACTTATTTCTAGTTTTTGACGCAAAAGTATGTCAAAAATATAAAAATGAAGCACTGTACATTTATTTACTTACTTACAACGAAAGGAATTTTTAAAAATTAGTTTATTTTAAATAATGGGTTAAGCATTTTGACAGAAACAATTAACACCAAATATAAAAATTTTTATTAATATTAAATAATTTTTTATTCTAAATAATGCCAGGAAAAAATTCTAAATTTCAATCAGTGAAATTTCACTGGTGAAATAGTTATGGAATTTAGCAACAGAAGCACTTCAGTAAAATTTTCACTAAAATTCAATTACATTTCACTGAAAACCAGTGTCATTATTATTGAGTTGACTGTTTAAATCAGTAATAATGACATTGGTTTTCAGTGAAATGTGATTGAATCGCAGTGAAAATTTTACTGAAATACTTCAGTCGCTAAATTCCAACACTGGCCCCTCTCCTTAGATGAAGCAGAGTCGAAATATATAAAAATCCGAAGAACCAGTCATAAATGAATAACCGGTTATAACAATTTTCCGATTACTAGCAAATATTCTAATTAACTGAATTAATAGTATTAAGGAAAACAAATAATCACTTTACAAAGTTGTTTTTTACGATTAATTTATTGTTACGGAGATCCGGGAGAAATCGTCCTAAAATATGGTTTCCTGAATTATGTACTTATCATTTTTAAATGACAAAAGATATCGGTTGAGATTTTCAGTGCGCTCTTCTCATTTTGAACAATTTTTAGAAGCAAGTATCGAAAAAATAGTAAGAAATGTCATGTAGTTACAAAAAAGTTGTTTCACGATTTTGCTTCTCATTTTTAAATGAGAAAAGATTTTGGGCTGAAATTTGGAGGAGTGGTAGACAAGAGTACAAGGAAGTGCGCTCTTCTCCTGATTTACTAAAATTTCACGGAAAAATAATAAATAAAGCAATAAAATGCGTTTTTGCTAGTTCACTCAGCGGCCACTAGCTCGAATTGGCGCCACTTCCTGGTCTACAAACACATTCAGTGCGTGAATGGTACGTCTGTTTGACTTGAGTCAAAAAGACGACATTTTTAGCTATTTTTTCGATACTTATTTGCAAAATTGCTTGTAAATAAGGATAACAGAGCTCCACTGTATCTTCCTCTATCATCCCTGACGAAGTTGAAGTCCGCAACGTTTATTATCAATAACGATTCGGAAAAATTAATATTTATTCAAGCGGAAAATCATAATATTTAATGCCTAAAAATTTTTATTTTTTAAATTGTCTAAAAAAAAGTTTAAAAACTTTTTTGTAGACAAAAATTAAAAAATAATTATAATAGAAGAATGTTTTTTAAATCGTTGATCATAAACGTTGGGGACTTCAATTTCATTCATTCCCTTAGCAGCATGTGACTGTTAGGTCACGTGATCGCCGCAATGTTAATTTGTCGGTCACTTTTCTCTTAAAATAATTAATTAATTGAACTGGGATTTTGGGGAAAATGTCTAAAATATGATAAGGAAGAGCAGTGATGTGCAAAAGGTTTGATATTCTTAAATTATTTTTTAAAAAACACTTAAAAATTGTTATAAAATGTGAGGTTATGTGTGACGTTGCTGTTCACATTTTCTAACAATTTTTAAATGTTTTCTAACAAATAATTTTAAAAATATCAAAACTTTTGCACATCACTGCCCTTTCTTATCATATTTTAGACTTTTCCACAAAATCTCAGCTCAATTATAATTCATTACAGTGAAACCCGTGTATATCGGATTCGCTTATATCGGAAACTTTTTCGGTCCCTTGGATATTTGAAATACGTATAAATTTACCCGCTTATTTCGGAATCCCGCTTTTATCGTATATTTTTTCTGGTCCTTTAAAATCCGATATACGTGGGTTTCACCGCATTTTAAGAGAAAACCGACCAAGAAATTAACATTGCTGCGATCACGTGACCCAACAGTCACAGGCTGTTAAATGTAAATTTAAAAAAAATGGAGAATTTCATTCTAAAATTACAAGATGAAAATTTTTTAAAAAGTGACATAAAAATGAAATCCACTTTTTTGGCAGTAACGCATTAATAAATATTAGTAATGTAAATTATTAATTCTTAGATTTTAGCCTGCAAAGCCAACTTGTCGAAACAGCAGAAAAGAAATTTGAATGTACACGAACATATAAGCTACAGTCTTTTAAATGAAGCTGGCATTCCTACACCTAAATTTGGCGTGGCCAAAACTCCAGAAGAAGCGTCGAAAATCGCTGCCAACTTACAAACAAAAGATATAGTCTTAAAAGCTCAGGTTCTTGCTGGAGGTCGAGGCAAGGGTCATTTTAAAGGTACCAACGTTAGTGGCGTGAAGATGTGCGAGACGTAAGTTTTTCATTTTAAGTTATTAAATTCAAAACATTTTTTTTGCTTGCACTTAAAATATTCATTGCACTGAAAAAAATTGGGCGCATAAATTTATCAGGTGTGTGCAGTCCAAACTGGAATTTGTTCGGTTAACTTCCAGGTTAATCCGTTTTGCATAAGTGGTGAAACTCCGGATTTAGTTTGATTTAATTTTAAGTTACTCTGATCAGGCGCAACTGGTGAAGCATTAAGCATATAAAAAGACAATAAATTAATTGAGAACCATTTACTATGTCTCCGTGGTTAGTAATATAGAATCATTCAAAATTCAAATGTTGGTATATATAACCGCAGAAAAAATGAATTCATTTTTGTTGCACATTATTGGGCCTTTTCGGCACTTACTGACACATGCTGTCAGTGAGACACTTTCTCCACTCCACTTTTTCCACTAACATTTTCTCCAACTGACTTTTTTCCACAAATCGTATTTTTAAAAATATTTTGAGATTTTTGAAATTTTAATTTAATAATTTTCTAATCATGATCGTATAATATGATAATATGATATTTAAAATTTTTAAATGATATATTGTGTCCAACTGCTCGAAGGTATCTCTTCCAAATTTGGAGCGTGCGTGACATGATCGGATTCCTTAGGACACTTCACAACATCGACGACCTTCGAATTTTATAATTTATATTTTAGAATAGATCGTTTCAATTTCATTTATTATTACTAACCTGTCCATTAGAACGAGTGACAGCACGGCAACGACATTCAGGATATTTACGACAATTCCAAAAAATTTTACCACTTTTTTCTTCACTTTTTGTGTACAGATATCCATCAATGTGTAATAAAGGGTTTTTTGTTACATTAAAAATAAGTTCGACAACCATTTTACTCAAAATTTTGAAAGTTTCAAAAGAATAAATTAGTTAAACAATTTGACAGTATCAACAAATTGAAGTTGACTTCAGTTAAGTGGAAAAAAGAAAGTAGTGGACAAAAGAATTTTTGGAAAAAAAGGTCAAGTGGATAAAAGAAAGAGTGGAAAAAAGAATTAGTGGATAAAACGGTTATTGGAATTAATGGATTGGATAAAGTGGTGTAGAATCAAACGTTAATGTATAAGAAATTCAAAGATTGTATGTTTAACAGTGTAAGTAATAAAAAGAAGAAAGATTTTTTTTAAATTATTAAAAAATTATTCCGCTTCTTATTAATTAAAGTACTCAACATACAATCTTTGTATTTCTTATACATTAACGTTTCTATACCAAATTAAATGAATTAGTGTACGAAGTCCTAGGTTTCAGTGCGAGTATAACTTGCACTTGCCCAATTTATTTTTATTTTAGACTGCTAAACACTTTAAAAAATTTTTGAAATTCACAAACAAAATCACAAAAAACTTTTCTTTAGTTTCATAATATTTGTTATAGAATGCTAAACTTTGCAATATTGGTATACTTTCACACACATTTTAAAAATATTATACGTTATTAATAAGGGGAGGAACAATTTTTCAGTAATTGTATACCAAATGAAATGGATTATTGTATATAACCCCAGGTTTCAGTGAAAGTGCAACAAACTTGCACTTGCCCAATTTTTTCTAGGATTAACGAGTCTTGAAAAATTAATTGTTAATCAACATTTTTTTTCTTAAAAAATGTCGAGGAAATGTTTATCTGCAATTTTTAAATCTGTAGAAATTTTTAGGAGAAAATTAGAAACCAACAGCTGGAGCCGCTCATTGGCAGACAATCGTTTTCCACCATATTTCGAGGTTTAACGATTCTTAAAAAATTGATTGTTGTTCAACAAGTGTATATTTATTTATAATTTGAGCATTTTAAATAAAATATATTGACCTACAGCATAGGGGTATAAATTTTGATTTATCAATTTTTCGATTTTTCTTGTTAAGATTAAAATAATCAATTCCAATGGCATTTAGTATATTTTTTGTAAATTATAGGTAAAAATACACTAATACACTGAATTTTAATTATTTAGGTTGATTATTATAGAAATTAGAAAAAAAAATTTTTTTCTGAAATTTTTAGTTTTTCCCTAGCA